>JAODAL010042802.1:0-34457 GCA_025379985.1 Phyllomedusa bahiana
AGAGGAGGTCGAACCAGAAAATGAGACACTGAAGGAGCGGTCAGAGAGGTAGGACGAGAACCAAGCGAGAGCGGTGTCCTGGAGGCCAATGGTGCTGAGCATGCTGAGGAGAAGTTGGTGATCCACAGTGTCAAATGCTGCAGAGAGATCCAAGAGAAGCAACAATGAGTAGTTACCCTGAGATTTTGCTGTTAGGAGGTCATTTGAGACTTTAACTAAGGCAGTTTCCGTGGAGTGTAGGGTGCGGAAACCTGATTGCAGCGGGTCAAGAAGAGAGTTAGCAGAGAGATAGCGGATTAGGCGAGAGTAGACCAAGCGTTCCAGGAGTTTAGAGATGAAGGGCAGGTTAGAGACTGGTCGGTAGTTATCAGCACAGGACGGGTCCAGAGAGGGCTTTTTTAGTAAAGGGGTTATGATGGCGTGTTTGAAGGAAGATGGAAAGATCCCAGTGGAGAGAGAGAGGTTACAGATAGCAGTAAGGTGAGAGAGGACAGCTGGAGAAATAGACTGGACGAGGTGGGATGGAATGGGGTCAGTAGAGCAGGTGGTGGGACGAGCAGACAGGAGAAGCCTGGACACTTCTTCCTCTGTCGTCGGGTCAAGGGCTGCGAGTAGATTAGAGGACGTGCGGGGAGGGACAGGATGGGTATTATTTGGGGATTGTGATGTGATGTTTTGCCGGATATTTTCAATTTTGTCTTTGAAGTGAGTGGCCAGGTCTTCAGCACAGAGGTCAGTGACCGGAGCCTGAGCTTTAGGCCTTAGGAGGGAGTGGAAGGTGTCAAAGAGGCGTTTTGGGTTGTTGTGTAGTGTGGAGATGAGGGAGGTGAAATATTTTTGTTTGGCGCAGTGAAGGGCAGTGTGATAAGTCCTGAGCATGAATTTGTAGTGGAGAAAGTCTGCAGGTAGCTTTGACTTTCTCCACAGCCGCTCAGCACACCTGGAACATCGCTGGAGAAAACGAGTCTGAGGTGTGTGCCAAGGCTGCGGGCGTCTGACTCTGGTGGTGCGGTGTGTGAGTGGTGCCAACATGTCCAGGGTGGTTGTGAGAGTTTCATTGTAACGTTTGACAGCCTGGTCTGGACAGGAGAGGGAGGAGATTGGGGGCAGTGAGGACTGTATGGTGTCTGTGAGTTCCTGAGTATTAATGGAGCGGATATTTCTGAATGGATGATGGGCAGGTTTGTCCAGAGAAGGCTGAGAATTAGTGATAATGAAGGAGATAAGATTGTGGTCAGAGAGAGCATAAGGAGAATTAGTGAAGTGCCTCACCTAAAATGGTGTTTGAGTGCATGGCGGGGCATACAAGGGAGGAAGCTTATTTGGTGCTTGGAATTCAGATTTTGTTGGGTACCATGTCGCATTTGCAAGCCTCCAATGTACCAGAATGGTTGAAACCTTCCAGAATTCAACCGATTTTGGATACAACCCTCAGAGATCTTATCTTTACTATTTGAGTACAATAATTTAAATGTTATATTTATTATTATTATTTTATATCATTTTCTAGTTGTTAGAGATCAGTTGCCAATGGTAATTTTTAGTATTTTGGGGGGAATTTTTGAACATTGGTTTTGATTTCTGTATGAGTGTCTGTACTAAAAGCTTAAATGTTGCCCTGTTCTACATACTGTATGTCCTTACACTTGAAACAAGCTGCTACTTACCCAAAAGTCCTTGTATCGATCCGGAAAATGACAGTGGGCACTGACACATGGATCGTCAGTTAGTAGGTGTGGATCCAATGTGATCACCCCGGGCGAGATAGTATAGGTGGAGACCCACGCAAGGGAGCAGGGTTTAAGGGGCCCCTGGTCTTCACCGAAGCCCGCCGCAAGGCCGGATGGACTTTGCTGTGGGGAACCCCCAGGTCCCTACCCGCAGTGACAGCCGAGCTGCAGGACAGGGACACAGGACACTGGGAGCAATGGTAGCATTTAAGTAGCTGTAGGAGGACTACAGGTCCCAGGTGGGTAGCAAACAGGAGTAGGAGTAGGATGCACAGCAGGAGTAAACGGATGCATCAGCAGGAATACAGCAAATATCTGGACAGGTGCAATGGCAGGAATACAGCAGGTAACAAGACAGGTGCAAGGATAGCAGAAACGACAGCGAGATGGTCAGGAGCTCTGATGGACAGCAGTAACTGAACCAGGCATCTCAGGGGTTAAGTCTAGAATAGCAGAACCCAGGTCAGAATAGCAGGTCAGGAGCTCAGATGAACAACACAAAACAATGAACTGACACTGGAGCAAGGGCAGTGCATGCACAGGACCCCAGAAAGCAGGAGTAGGCGTTAGTGAGTACTAAGTGCAGACGAGGACCACTGCTGTACCCGTACGCTCGCAGCAGCAGAGACAGGAACCAGGACGGACAAGTATACAGCAGCGGGGACACAGGTCACCACAACCCCCAAACAGGGAGCTGCAGTGGAGACAAGGCAGGCATGGACACACCGACGGTCTGTGGCAGGGGCCGCGGCATGGACAGTGTCAGTCATAGAGCTAGCTACTAAGGTTGAACTTGTTTCTGGGGTCAGAAAGTCACTATACATAGAAATAGAGTAGTGCTATATGTGGTGATGTAAAGGCCCAGTCAGGATAATGAGAGAATAATAATAGACAGGGCCAGTCTTTTCACTCACATACAGGTATGCAGTGGCGTAGCTCCAAGGGTTGCACTTGAGATCGGGCCCCTAAGCCATTGGGGCTCACAGACTCCTGTCAGCCCTCAGCTGTTTCACTGGGTCACACTGATGCAGAAATCGCAGCCGCCATCTGCACCGTGCAGGCAATGGCTCAGGCCCCCTAGATGTTGCAGCACAATGTAATGATGTCATCACGCTGCCTGTCCCACTGCTCAAACTAGGTCCTAAGCCAATGGCCTAGAGGAAGCCAGGAGTAGTATCATGCTACCCACTCTGGACTCAAAGAAGAGGTGTTTCAAAAGGGAACCATGAGAGGTGATTATTATTCTTTTTATTTTTAATAGGGGCCCTAAACCCCTACCTACCTACTGGGAGACCCTATATACCAACATATCTACTGGGTTACCCAATTGGGGGCCTTTGTATACCTACCAACTGGGGAGGCCCTATATACCTGCCTACCTACTGAGGGACTATATATTCCTACCTACTGAGGGGGCCTATATACCTACCTACCTATCTAATGAGGGGGCTTATAAACCTACTGAGGGGCTAATTAACAGGGGACTATGTACTTAAAGGAGTTGTCTCATTACGAGCTTTCAGCCTGTCAGTGTCCCTGGTAAGTTGAACTGAGGGGCGTGCTAGCTTGTCTGTCTCTTCTGCTCCCTCTCCTCCCTCTCCCCCCCTCCCATCAGCACACAGGCAGCTACGTAACTTCTATACAGGGGGGGGGGGGGGGGGGTTTGCTCTCAGAGTTCACCCTGTGTTTTCCTGCCTAGGTATGTTACAGGAAGGGCTGATCTAGGAGTGTAGAGAGGAATATGAAGCTGTGTGCTAATAGAGCAAGGGGATGCATTTTTTCCTATATCCCCTGCTTAGCTTACAAGTCTCCACCATCTCCAGCAACAAAAGGGAAGTGTTACTATACTCAGGGTGTCCCCCACTAATACTGGAGAGCATAAAGTATTCACATGCCTGATTTGTATAGTATTAGTATAGTCACAGTTCCAAAGACATATCATGATTATAGTAACAGACAGGGTCACTGCTGTCACATCCATCTGTGTAGAGAGCAGGAGGAAGCAGGCACACACAGGGTTTAATCCAGGGAGCACAGACACAGACCCAGAGTCCTCCCTTCCTCCCCTCCCTGCACTACAGAAGCATTCTGTGGGGAGGGGCTCTCTGCTCCGACCTGTCTTCAACGCTTCTTAGTCATTCAGACCTGACAGCCAGTAAGATAAGGATCAACAGGTCGGCTACTATAGAGATCTGAGAAGCTGATGTAGTAATACTAACAGGGCTAGCTCAAAATCAGTAGGACATTTGTAATGAACATATATTGCAAATCTGCTTGTTTTTTTAAAAATCTTTAAATTAAAACCCAATCATTGTAGCGAGACAACCCCTTTAATTACCTACTGAGGGGACTGATATACCTAACTACCTACTGAGGGAGCCTACTGTATATTGCTATCTAATGGGGAACTATATACCTCACCACTGACTGAGTGGATCTATATACCTATGGAGGGGCCTAGGTACCTAAATTGTGAGGGTACCTATATACCTACCTACTGTAGGAGGCCTGTATACTTACAGTACAGACCAATAGTTTGGACACACCTTCTCATTCCAAGAGTTTTCTGTATTTTTATGACTATAAAAATGGTAGATTCACACTGAAGGCATCAAAACTATGAATTAACGCATGTAGAATTATATACTTATCAAAGAAGTGTGAAACGGCTGAAAATCTGTCGTATATTCTAGGTTCTTCAAAGTAGCCACCTTTTGCTTTGATTACTGCTTTGCACACTCTTGGCATTCTCTTGATGAGCTTAACATGTTTTTGTGGTAAATTCTGCAAAGATGAGTTGTGGTCAGGAGAATTCATCATGGAGGTCTGGAGCAGATGGAGATAGAAAAGAAGGGAAAGTGAACAACTCCAGTCAGAGAAAACATTATTTGTGAGTACTTGAGTTAAACTGCACTTTAATCACTTATATGTCTGCAGAGTCTGTGTACACTAGTATCTATCACTATATGTTCACTATATGGTGTTAATAGTCATTTTCAGTAACAGGGCAGTTGTTTTATTCAGTCTCTTTATGTTGGTGATATGTGGTCCTTGTAGATTGTTGTTATTGGTATTACTGATCTTGGTATATTGATTTGATCAGGAACATTATGATGGTAGTAGTCACTATATAGCGGTATGTTTTGGCCCTGTAGACATACGGGTCTGCAGAATACAGATAACATGTCAATTAAACTGTTCAGTGTAACTCCAATAAAAAATAACCCCAAAAAACAAAGACACAATTGCATTTTTTTCCTGTTCACCCCACAAATAATTTTTTTGGGGGGGGCAGGAGGGGTTAGCGTAGGGCAGATGCTTTGCCTGTATATCTTGTTTTTCTTTTTTTCCTGCTGCCTAGCCCCATTTCAAATGAATTTTCTTCGACTGGTCAATCCCTTTAAGTAAAAATAATTATCTGCGGCATGCTGCACCGCAGACATCCCTCACGCCAAGTTGTGAGCCTATTGTTTAAAAGTAGTGGTCCACAGCCATTGTCCATTGGTAGGTGGGCCCAAGCTGAAGTTTTGCACCAGGGCCCACAAGCCTTTAGCTACGCCCCTGCAGATACATAATAGATGAAAATGTGTGGCACCGGCTGTGATAGCCATCATGTGTAGCATTAGAGGCCTAGTTTTGTCAAGAGCAATATCTTCATGAAGCCTGTATGTTCATTATAAAACAGAGTAGACCAGTGGGTTCTGTAAGCTGCAGAGATGGGGAAAGTGCACATATAAGACTGATTCAACGTTTGATTAATTAATTAATTAATGAGTTTGGTCTGGTGGCTGATAAATTAAGAGAACTTTATCTGCTGTCTGAATTAATTTAAGTTGTCTAGGGTCAGAATTCATGTTATAGAGGGTGGTCATGGACTTGTAATGGTATGTATGAGCAGCAAACTACAGTATTTGGGAGACGTTATCATAGCATTCTGAGCTGCATGGAAAAGAAAAGGAAATGGAACAACTACAATCAGACCTGTAAGTCTGATCAGTACTATAGTTTATGACAAAGGTACAGCATAAAAATATACTGCAAATAGACTGAGTAAAACTGGACTCTATGGTCCCTATAAAGTAGTACTATTGGTTACATTTGTCTGAACATAGTAGTAACATACTTACACTACTCACAAAAGTTAGGGATATTTGGCTTTTGGTTAAAATTTTGGGATGAACATAACATATCTTGAAAAAAAAATGTAAAATGCACTAAATGAGACCATCTCTTACCTTAGAATGCACATGTCCAACTGTTCAGTGTTTCAGTACTTTTTGCACAATTTGTTGATCTCTAACAAGAAGCTTAATGACAAAATTCACAACAGGTGTTTGATCCTTGAATCGCCAAATACATTTAAGGGATCAATATGAACTGGGAATTAAACAGTCCTCCTCATCATGCTGTACACATTGTGACATAATGAGACCAAGACAACACCTTACAATTGATCAACAGTACATCACCATTGTGAGGCTTCAAAGCAGAATACTCTCAGATGGAAGTAGCCACTGAGCTTAGAGCGTCACAGTGTCATCAGCAGGCTGCAACAGAGTTACAGAGAGACTGGAAGAGTCACAGAAAGGCAAGGAAGTGGACTTCCTTTGGCTACATCACAAACTGATGACCGCTTCATTGTAAACAATACACTGTGGAACCATATGATCCCACACAACTCCAGGCAAGGGAGGTGAGAGGTAACCAATGTCACATCAGGTCATTCCTAATTGTTTACATCAGGATGGTCTGCATGCTAGACTACCAGCAAGGGTACCTGACCACACCACCAGGCACAGGCATCATCGTCTCCATGGCCCAGGGAGCATCTACGCTGAATGAGGGACCAGTGGCAATCCAATCAGTGCAGAGCACAGAGAAGTGTCAAAAACGTCGTTGCTGAGGTGTAGGGCTCTCATTGGCTGCTAAAATCACATGACCATTTCACTGTATTGCCTTGTGAATGCCATTTTCAGCTCACTCTCTGTACTGTACAAACTGTTCTTAGATAGAATTTTTCTCTCCATAGACAGCAATAGTTAGGGAGTTTAGTATTGCTGACTGCATCTTTCCCACACCCAGAAGCTGTTATTTGGCGACATTTGCAGGCTCACATAACACCTAACTCTCATATACATGGATATATATTACAAAGAGTGCTTGGATTTGCTAAATCATACTCAGTGCCCAAAATTTCAATTTTTGCAGTTTTGGGGGTTCAGTAATTGTATAACACCAAATCTCCTATGTGTCAAAGGGGCTTTTGGGCCCCCTCAGAATGGATGGCCCCATAGCAGCTGCTACCACTGCACCTCCTATAGCTAAGCCCCTGCTTGCAAGCTGTCCTCATCTTTTCAGTCAGCCATTGAAAGGAATGAAGTTTTTTTTCCTCTTAAAATTTTTCTGCCAAATTTTCTTCGTTAAGTTGTTCCAGGTTCCAGTTTACTGCTATGGATGGTAATTACAGCTTCTCCTCACCTGTATAGGTATAAAAATAAACCAGAACATCTTCTCCCATTGACTTTAATATGATTCAGGTTCTAGTTTGAATAGAACCTCGAACCGAACACATTAAAGTTCGAGGTTCTAATCGAGCTAGAACTTTTTACTGCTTAATGCTGTTCAGCGATGAAAAACGATTCACTCTGAGCAGAAATGATGGTCACCAATGATGCGGGAAACATAAAGAAGTGCGCTCTGCATCAGCCACTGTTGTCACCTTTGTTGGTGGTGGTGTTGCAGTGTGGGTAGGTCTAGTAAATACAGACCTCCCCTACACGTTGTGATTGGTACAGTGACGGCCTCTACTACCTGAATAACATCATTCAGTCATTGTGCCTCTGCATGAACGACACAGGGCTACCTTCATGGACGACAATGCTCCAGCTCATTGGGGTCGCATTGTTAAGGAACCGCTCTTAGAGACTGGGGTACCTCAAATAGAGCGACCTACACTTTTTCCAGACCTGAACTCCCTAAAAAAAACTGTGGAATTAGCTGAGAAGGAAACATCTGCCAACCAAGTAAAAGGATGAGACCATTGTCAGGAGCCATGACTGCCCAATGTAACTTGGAACCTTATCCAGACAAGGTGAATAAGTCTCCTCTACATCGTCTCCCATCAGAGTATCCACAGTGTCTACTGGTTGTCTTTAGTCTGGAATCCTAGCTCCCAATCAGTGATGCTTATGACCTGCCTATGGGGTAGGATATGACTCATTTTTATCTTGAGGCTTTTGTACACACCAAGTTATTCTGTACCAAAAGTTAATTGATCGTTCACCATATAATGTGTAGCAGCATGATTGTATTCCAATGCCAGTGCTTGGAGAAATCCATGTTAGCAGGAAGATTATAATCCAAGGTAGTAGTAAATCCAACATAATGGTAAAAAAATTCTAAATTTATTGCAAAATCCTATAAAAACAGTTCATGCTATAAAACCAAAAAAACACATCCTTAGGCAACCAGCGTTCATGCATACACACAACTTACTGCAGTGGCTGCTACAGAATACATATGGGTCATTCAGCTGAGACTTTGAGGCCGGGTTTGGCATCGCCAGGCAAAAACAAACAGGAATTGTTCACAGCAGACAATGATTTAAGAATTTTTTTCTGTTGCATTACAGAATCCATAGTTTATTCAATAATGATAAATTACCTATGTACTGTGGAAGCAAGGCATGTCCAAACTGCTATCACCACCATGTTTGACTATTGGTATGTTTTTTCTTTACAATGATTTATCGTCTTATATACTTAACTCTCTGCACAAAGAACATCCCAAATAGTTTAAGTAACATTAAGGTGTTTTTTGAAAATATAAGACAGACATTGATGTTACTCTTGGATAGTTTATGTCTTGCCTCTGTATGTATGTGCAGTCATTCTCTTAGTGTAGAGTCATGATTCATGAACAATCACATGAACCTAAGCTAAGGGTAGGGAGGCCTGCAATTCTTTGGATGCTCTGCTTGGATGTTTTGAGACTTCCTGGATTAATTGTCACTGGGCCTTAAAGGGGTTATGCCATAATGTAATGTTGACGTGGGATCCTCCAAAATGGGTATTTAATCACTTTTCTAAATATATGTGATTACAAAAAGTGAAGCCTGTGAGAGCTACAGCATTGCTCAGTCCTCCTTAGTTTCCTGAAAGTTTACATTAGTAACAACCAGGACACTTACAGGAGCTGATCTGGCCGCGCTTGCGTGTTTGCACTTCTTATCTGATGACAGGGAACATGAAGGAGCTTGCAAGGGGCTTGGTAGAAAGTGCAGTGTATGAGGTTGTCTGCTGTGTTGAGAATCCACTGGTTGTAATGTAATTATTTGATTAAACATTGCAGACTCTCCCTGCTTCCTCCCTCTCTGCTCACCTCCCTCCCTCTCACCCGTGCAACCATTTATGACTCAGCATGCTTTGTTTATATTCTCTCCTAAGGAAGATAAGAGGTAAGGAACTCACTTTGTGGCAAAACTCCTTTAAGTAATTTTGGATCTCAGAGTTAGTTGATAAAGTCCCGGTCACTTTTAAATGGCTTTGTAACCCTTTCATTTGATCATGGTATACTGTCTATATGCAGTGATGTACACAGAGCAGAGGGCTCTCCATTGCAGACGTCAAAATGGGTCCCTTTGCCGGTTCTGATTCATGTCGTAACAATCTTCCTCCTTATGTTAATGCAAAAAGAGGTAATAGGCCATACTGTAAATGTTAATTATGGGATTGCATTGGTCAATCCACCAGAAGATCTAAAATATGTGCAAAATATAATACATTGGTCCTGATATATCCTGTATTGAGTGCTAAAAGCACCATTTACAATCCAAATAGGGACATGCACTGCAGATGGTGGACTCTAGGAATAATTATCTTTGGGGCTTCAAGGTTCTTTAATCTGACACTATTCATGCAGCACATAGAAAATTATGCTGCAATATATCTCCTCACTGTTAATCCAGATTTACAGTAGAAAAGTTTTATTTTCCCCATAAAAATAGTTTACTAGGTTTTTTGTGAAACAACCCATGAGAAATAGACACTAGCAGCAAAATCAGTCCACAATAGAATTGCTTGGTCCTCTGGTTGACTTCTCCAACCCCAGTTTGCACTACAGTTTATATTCCCTAGTGGGGGCATACACAGAGGGTAAGAGGACTAGTTTTGTGGGTTTTTTATAAATAGAAATTCTAAAATGTGAAAGCAGCTGTTCACAAAATCAACAGAAAGTATTAATAAATAATTTGATATGTAACAGGCGCTGTCAGGCACAACATTCCAGGGAAATACACAAGTCCAGTTTTATCTACATCACAAGCAGAAGAAGCAACTTTTAGCTTGGCAACCGAGAAGCAGTTTTAGCTTGGCATCCGTCCCAAGGGTTCTCTTCAACAAGCTCACATTGAGCCAGAGAAGGCTGGCACATAATGCAGAACAGGTGTGCAGACTGCTGCTAAACCATGTCCAAGGGAAAATGAGAGGAAACCCCATCCGCAGGGGGTCTCAGCTATCAGAGTAACTGAGTACAGAGTCCTCAGGGTCCTCTTTCTCCAGGGTGCTAATGGAAAGCTGGACGCTGCAGCCAGAATTTGTTAGCATTGGCTCTGTAGGGAGGGGGTAGGGGAAAGTAAAAGCTGAGGTTTGTTGCTGGCTGTCCTGCAGAAAGACTGCCCCGGCACTGCAGTAGCTGCTAGCTCATCTCATCATACACTGTCTGATCTCCGCTATGGAAATAAGGCAGGACTATAACTCATTACGCATAAATCTGCTGCTTATAGTGCAAGCCCAGGACAAGCAGACTGAGGAGAACCAAGAGCAGGAGTCTGGTCACCATACACAAGGTACACACACATATATGCAGCTCTGCTAACATTATCTCTGCTTGTGAGAATGCATAGAGTGCAAAAGAACTAACACTACAAGTAAGGAATGATAGCACAAGACTGCTCTTAAACCAGTGTGTAAGAAACCATGGTAGTTGTGCGCAATCAATTGGCATTTAGTTGTTAAAGGGGTTGTTCAGTTTTTGTTTAAAAAACTAAAATTGGATGAAGATGTATTAAAATTAAAAAAATTAAAAAATACTTACCTCAACCGCTCAGCTCCGTTCCAGCAATGATGCTTCCGGCCGCCGGCTCGGTTCTTTTGTTTACTTCCAGCTCCGGGCAGTCAGCTTTAAAGCGCTGCATGGATCATGTTCTGTTTCCTGATGTCATCCTATGGAGCGCTTGCTTACAAACAGTGACATCAGGAAATGACACATTGAGCCTTCTACCCAGAGCCGCGGGTTAACAGAAGACCTGGGCAGGCGGTTGGCAGCATTATCGCTGGAGCGGAACTGAGTGGGGAGGTTTTTTTTTTCATTTTAATACAGTATCCCAGCCTTATTTTATATTTTGTCTGGACAACCGCTGTTCACACATCTGTATATTAGCATCATGTTCCTGCTTATTAAAGGGATTGTCTCACTACAAGGATTGCTGCTTTTTATGTTAAAGATCTTGCAAAAACAAGTCACTTTGCAATATGTGTCCAATAACAGTGTCCTACCTATTCCTGGATATCCCATCTTGTATGGGTTGCATCAGCTCCTCAGGTCACTATAGCTACAGACCTGTTTGATCTATCCTGATAGGCTGTCAGCAGTGGTTGCTATAGCTACAGACCTGGCTTCTACTGCAGCCTAGTGGAAACCAGTAAACACACCACTGAATTCAAAATGAAACCAAGAAAACAGGACTTCGGTAAGAGGAATCAGTGTAGTGAGACATCCCCTTTAAAGAAATATTTTAAATGGGATATAAAGTATATTATTTAAATATACACAGTCTATTGTATTTGTTTTTTAATGGTGACACTCTTCTTTTATGAGAGGTGGATTATATTAGTATGCCACTGACAGTTTGATATGTCTAAAAGTAAATGTCATCAATAAAAAAAAAAGTCTTATACTATTGTGCTTTAGAGGGTGCCACTGCAGTCATTAACTTCTCCTTACCCATGATGTTCAAAGGCAAGTTCTGCATGCTGTTTACAGTGTCTTCCAGATTGAGTAGGTAGGAGGCTCGCAGGTGCCATGGATGGCATATGTTTTTAACACTTTTCTTCCATCATTCCCACTGGATATCACAAGCATCTGTGCATATTTGAGTGGTATGCCTGATGACAGATCCCCTTTAAATGTTGTAGTATCTAAGTTCTAAGGATATTTACACGGGGTATAGATGTGGACATTATGGATAGATGTACTTTGTACAAGTTATGTATGATTTCCATAAATTGATGACAGTGGAGGAAGAAGACAGTTACAGGTGTTGTCCAAGAGTTTGAGAAATTACAGTAGCATCAGAAAATATTCTAAAATAAAAAAAACAAACATTACTCACCCTATTCAATCCCTTGACCCCCTGGCACCAACTCGCTGGTCCTTGCTGGTCTTTGTTTATTTTTCTGGAGCAATGACTTGCAATAGATTCATTTGACCTCTGCAGCCAATTGTTAGCTTCAACAGTCACGTGACGAAAATCAGGGGAATAGCTAAAGGCTCATAGGCCCTGGTGCAAAATTCCATTGTGGGCCTTCCTTCCACCGAACAACTCCCCTCCGCAGCTGAAATACAGCGCTGGTACAAACCCCCCACCAGTCCACATACAATATCAGCCTTCAAGTTTTGCCTTAGTCACACACTTCGCCACTTTCTAAAATAACATCATTCACACAAGCAAGAAAGTAAAAGTGGCACACAGAAACCCCTAATCACATGGTCAGGGTCAGGTGTGCACACGCCGTTACAATCAGGGAAAGTGTATACTCCCACTACACAAGTGCTGATATAACCTACAACCCGTTCTGTTGCAATCCAGCCCATCTTTCCCCCTGCCACCCACCTCTATACCTTCTGTGGCTCTCCAAGGTCAAGATAGCAGGCTGGTTTGTGTTCCTGTTATTTCCCGAAGAAGGGTAAGGAAGAAGAGGGGGCTTAACGGGGAGATACTGTCACGGTCCACACCATGGACCACTGTCCGAACCGCGGATATGTCCTTTTCCCCGTTGTGGCCCCAGCTCTTGTCTGTACTCACGTCTCAACACTCCTGCTCTGGTCCTCGCGGAGATTTAAAGAGACAGTAACTAATTACCTGGCCAATGACCCTTCACCATGTGGGACTTTGCTGCTTATGCTCTGCGTTAGTTTGTTGATGTCTTTAGTTTGCTCCTGACCTGTCTGATTTCTGCGTTTATTGACGTCCTGGTTCCAGTCTTCCTGTATTACTGTTACCTGCAGTTACGCCAGCCTGTTACCTGTACTCCTGTTACCTGACACTATGTCAATTTGCTATCTGCCTGGGACTCTGCTACTACCTACGGTTGCATCTGCCTGTTCCCACTGTGCTCCATCCTGCACTTCGGCTGTCACCGCGAGTAGCCATGCTGGAGGAGCAACCTGGGGGCTCCCCGCAGCTTGGTCCATCTAGCCTTGCGGCACACTCCAGTGAGGACAAGTGGCCCCTTAGACTCTGCTCCCTGGCATAGTCTGCATCTACATCTCTTGCGGTGATCCAGAGGATCTACAAATACCCAGCTTCCACCATTACATATATACACATGAGACTTCAAAGTGCTACATATCCTACTACTTAATGCATACTTAGTTGTACGCTGTCTACAGCCCCATCAGAGATAGTGTATGAGTACTGGGGATGCCCACAATCTTGAATAATTTTGCATGAATATATATATACACACAATATTTCACAAAAGTACATATTTTTTCAAATCTTTTCATAGGGCAACACTGAAGATATGACACTTTGATACAATGTAATGAAGTCAGTGTTCTGCTTGTATAACAGTGTAAATTTGGTGTGCCCTCAAAATAACTTAACACACCACCATCAATGTCTAAACTACTGGCAACAAAAGTGAGCACCCTCACACTAGGTGAAAATGGACAAATTGTGCCCAATTTGCCATTTCCCTCCACCGTGTTATGTGACTCATTAATGTTACTAGGTCTCAGATATGAATGGGGAGCAGTTGGTGTTATTGCTCTCACACTCTCTCATACTGGTCACTGGAAGTTCATCATGGCACCTCATGGCAAATAAATGAGGATTTGAAAAAAAGAATTGTTGCTCTACACAAAGATGGCCTAGACTATAAGAAGACTGGCCAACACCCTGAAGCTGAACTGCAGCACAGTGGCCAAGACCTTATCACGATTTAACAAGACAGGTTCCACTCAGAACAGGCCTCTCTATGGTCGATCAAAGACGTCGAGTGCACGTGCTCAGTGTTATATACAGAGAATGTCCTTCCAAAATAGATGTACAGTATGAGTGCTGCCAGCATTGCTGCAAAAGTTAAAGGCATGGAGGTCAGCCTGTCAGTGCTCAGACCTTACGCCACACATTGCATGAAATTGGTCTGCATCGCTGTCGTCCCAGAAGGAAGCCGCTTTTAAAGATTATGCACTAGACAGTCCTTATACAGTTTGCTGAAGACATGCAGACTAAGGACATGGGTTACTGGAAATATATTCTGTGGTCTGATGAGACCAAGATAAGCTCATTTGGTTCGGATGGTGTCAAGCATGAGTGGTGGCAACCAGGTGAGAAGTAAAAAGACAAGTGTGTCTTACCTACAGTCAAGCATGATGGTGGGAGTGTCATGGTTTGGGGCTGCATGAGTGTTGCCGGCTGAGGGGAGCTACTATTCATTGAGGGAACCATGAATGCCAACATTTAGTTTGACATATTGAAGCACAGCATGATCCCCTCCCATCTGACACTGGGCCGCAGGGCAGTATTACATGATAACAACCCCAAACAACCTTTTGTGAGATACTGTATTATCGTACAAAAATACTCTCATCACTATATATTAATTCCAGGGGCCAATTTGATCAGCTTGTACTGGGGACGCCCACAATCTATAATGGGGTTGTCCACATAATTAGGTTGTTACACCTAATATAGTATAACATTAGGTAAATGCTATGGGATCATATAAATGTGTAGCACTTTGTAGCCTCATCCTCAGTAAACTTTTTATGTTTGTATGCTGAATATAGGTTTAGACGGTAAAACCAGACACGATAATTACACTGAATTAAACTCTTCGTTGTTTATTAGAAGATTGCTCGGGCTGTAATGGATAAATTGGGAATATGTCTCAGCAGTTTTTTTCCACCAATTACTGCAGGCATCACAATCCGCTGATTAACAAGGATATTATGTACAGTGAAAGTGTCCAAGTCACTGGTTCTATTAATCCATTTTTAGCTTCGGACCTTCATTTTTTGGCAACATAAAGGAAATAAGAGCTCATTTATTTCTGGTTACAATGGTGTCCTGAATCTGAGGTCATGTTCTGTCATTTATGGTTTTATTACTGTAAGGTAAATCTACTTTATATTTCAGCAATACACTTCAAAAGAAATACAGGTGCACAATGTTACTAGCAGGGCTCATATAAGAAGCATGTGGTAATAATTGGAGTTCGCGGCTATTGCTTAGTTTCTGCTCTGTTCATTGTATTGTACGGATCAGTTATTTGTGATTACTGTCCTTTTCCTTAGTGACACCTTCTCTGAAAAACCCTCTAGCTGGGAGACACATAATCAGTAGCTATGAGAGTGAAGGTAAGTCAAAATCAGCAGTTTCCTCATTATGAATCAAAATGATGTGGGAAGTGGGAACAATTGTTATATTCAATGCCGGATCTTAGTCTACAAGGTAATCCTACACAACATTGTTAACATTTTTAGGCAGCACAGAGTACTTCAAATATGTTCCTAGCTAGCATTTGATATCTACACAGTCACATTATTATGACCAAGAGTAACTGCTGTGAGCAGCACAGTCAGCAACTAGGTTGGGCCTCCCTCCCAACTAGGTTGGGCTGGTAGATACTCAATAAGGTCCTGTTAGCTTGTTACAGGTATCTGGAACCATGCTGACTGCAGTACAGCATCTGGAGGGTGCATGGTGATGGATCCACTGAGCCAACATGACGATCACAGTGGTCCTAAAGATGCTCAGTTGGGTTCAGGTCTGGTGAACTAGTGGGCCAGGGTAGTACTTGTAAGTCTTGATCATACTCTTCCAACCAGCGTCGGATTGTCTTGCTGGAAGTTTCCATCAGCATGATTTGGTGTAAGTGATCTGCATTGATGGACTAATACCCAAATTGCCCGAGAATGCCTTCTACATGGATGAGTGGGGGAAGAGAATGTCAGAAAAATATTTCCCAGACTATAGCACTGTCAAAACTTGCTTGTGCTTGTCAAGCAATGGTTACATAGTGTTGGTCACTAATGTATCTCACCCCGACACACTAACGTCTATCTGTTTGAGGAAGCATAAAATGGGAATTATCAAAGAAGTCAAACCTTTTTCGAATTAGTAGAGCAATTGAAGTCTTTTCTGCCAATGCAACTTTGTTAGCAGGAGTGCAGCGGCCATCCATCTACTTCGAAACGCCATAAACAGAAGAGTTTACTGAACTGTCATGTGAGACACACATCTGGATCCCTAGTTTATTTTGATGGTGAGCTTCTCCGCTGTAAAATGTTGGTCCACCTTTACGCAACATCATAGCCGAGGTTCACCTCTCAAATCAATTACACGCGGTGCTCAACAGCTTCAATTCCACTAATTTGAAATGGCGCCATTGGCCCACTAAAAATACACATCAGCACAGCAGCAGGTGAACAGATCAAAATCTGCACAGTTACAGACATACTGCCTCCCTTGGACCAAAAGCCAATTATCATCCCCTTTTCCAACTCTGATAAATCGCCTCTATTACCCAGGACAGCAATGTGTGTAGACAGCCTATGGCACACTTTATATACTTACCAAGCCAACTAATGACACGTGAATTCCTTCATATGCTACATGCTGTTGCTGTCGAAAGTAGGAAATAGTCATAATAATGTGACTCAACAGTGAACATGTAATGATCAAAACCACTGCCTATAAAAATGCATTGAGTGGCATCATAGGTGCCACTAAACTAGTCCATAGCCCACCTGCTTCAGAGATTGCAGCAGGGTGTAACTTTTGCTGAAACCAGTCTCCAGCAATGGCACTCACCCCCATTTTTATTGAACAGCAGGGGAGTAAAATATATATGTTCTATAAAGTTCTGTTGACATAGGTATAAAAAGACTTTGATCAAAATGTGCATTAAAAACCTCTATTTGTTTAAATGTTCTATGAATTCCATGTTTGTAGGGGTGTTGGTTCCAACTGGTGGCTTTTTTTGTGTTGGAGTACATGGGGGATCTGTCACTTATGACTTGATGATTATTGAAAAATTCAGCTCTAGGCATCAGAGTTTCTGGACACAAAATGGCTATTTTGATATCCATCACTAGGCAACAATAGTACTCCCAACCTGGCAGCTTGAGGTTTCCTCCGAACCGGTATTGTCCATCAGTTTCTTGGCCATGGTTCGAATGAGCCTTAAAATGCCTAATATGGGACAAGTAGCAAACCAATGTATACTATATAAAAACTGTAGAGATCATAAGCAGTCCAGTGTTCTGATGCTGCAACTTTAATACGTGGATATTTTACTTTTTGCCTCAGGTAGTCAAGTTCGAGTTGAAATTCATCCCAAAAATAGTCAGCCACAGCTCTTCAGCAGAACACCTATACCTAAAGGTAAGTGCGTTATCCATTTTAATATTCCTATAAACTCTTAGTACACATAAAGGGGTTCTTTTGGCAGGGTATGTTCACACAGCTTATTTGGACGCTGTTTGGACGTGGTTTTTGGAGCATTTCCGTGCCCAAAAAAGCGTCCAATACGCCCCCAGTTCATTTCATTGATTCCTATGTAGAACAGTGTTGTAGTTCACACATGACTAGGTTTTTACGCGCTTCTTTGGAAGCTGTTTTGGGCGCTGAAAAAGAAGTGTCATGTCAATTCTTGAAGCGTATTTTAGGCGCGTTTTTTGACCTGGCTATTAATTTGTGTGGGTGAAAACAATGTTAAAAACCTCATCCAAAGACGAGCCAAGAAACGCGTCTAAAACCTCTTCTGAAGAAGCATAATTCAGGAGAGGTTTTGATGCTGTTTTGGGAGCGTAAATGCTCCAAAAAGCGCTTTGAAAACAGCGTCAAAATCAGCCGTGTGAACATACCCTTAACCAGAATTCTTTATCAGTAATGGCTACCAACCTTTATGTGCTAAAGGTTCACTACTTTCTATTATATAACATAGGCTTAATTTTCCTTATCATACAGGGAAATATAAAACTGTACCACCACCCAAACTGTAGCAGTAATTTCTATTATTAGTATTATTCATTCAAGACTATAAAGGGTGCCAGACTTGATATTTCATGGAGCTGTAAACTTGTATCCCTGTCTCCTTGTTAGCCTACATATAAGGGGTATGCCTGTTGCTGTGAAGCCACTAGTTTTAGTTAGCTTTAGTTAGCTTAGTTCAACAGAAACTCATATGCTGTGAAATATAATATTTGCATTTTTGATCATTGGTAAAAAAAACTCATTAATTTGAATGGTACTGTAATCAGCCACACAACACCTGCAAATACCTGTGCAAATGGTCATTAGTGAGCCACACAGGATGGAACAGCTGTGAATTTTACCTTCAAATTTGCACAGGAGAAATCCGCAGCTTTCCGTCCTGTGTGGTTTTACTGTAAGAAGGCGGCTCATTAATGACAAGACAGAGAAGAAATGTCCTGAACTGCACTAGGAAAACTTCAAAGACCTTCAAAGTAACATCGAAACTTGACTGTCATGTGAGAGTGCACTGGAACACATTGTCTATACCTTGCAGATATTACAGTTCCTACCTGGAATGGCAGCCGGTGGGAGCAGATTTCACAGCCCAATGCCAAAGATTTTTATGGTAAGTTGACCCTTAATGTACTTCCTCAAAAAGAACTGAAGTTTGTGTTAACGAAACCTTCATGCCATTATATTCAACTGCACAAGAACCATATTAGGACGTTTATGAAACCTTGGCACAAAGGTTGAGATTAGGCCTGGTTCATATCAGCATTGGAGGTTCCACAAGTTCACAGGTTCCATTGGGAATGATGGAAAAAATAGTGCAACAATCTGTGTGGAAACTCGACAGACCTATTGTAGTCAGTGGGGCAGCACTGGTGTCTGTTGTAAAACGGGTTTGCCCCGCTGTTACCGAGATTCCAAACGGAACCTCTGGTGCATGTGAACCAGGCCTCAAAGGGGTTGTCTCACTACATCAATTCATCTTGCCTCAGTCTTGTTTTCTCAGTTTCATTTTTGAATTAAGGGGCTAGTTTACTGGCTTTACTGGCTTCTACTGTCCTGCAGTGATGAGCTGCTGAGAGCACCAGGTTTGCAGCTATAGCAACCAGCACTGGCAACCTATCAGGAGACGATGAACAGGTCTGTAGCTATAACGACCTGAGGAGCTGATGCAGCCCATACAAGAGGGGATATCTCAGAATAGGTAGGACACTGTTAATGGACACATATTGGAAAGTGACTTGTTTTTGGAAGATCTTTAACATAAAAAGCAATCCTTGTAGTGAGACAACCCCTTTAACCAGCCACCATATGGAATGCTTACATGTATATGCATATAAAGAACAAAATAAAGTAATTAAAATTTTAGATTAGATAAACCAGAAACAAATCTCTTGACTGACTCTAAATAGCAGTTTTGGAAATTGCCATTGCAGTTTATTGAGCCAAAGCCAGAAGTAGATCTAACAAGAGGGAGAAGTTCAAGTCCTTTCTATATAGTTATCATTCCTCTTAACTCCACTCCTAGCCTTGGCTCAAACAAAAACTACATCAAAGATGTAAAAAAAACTGTGAACCCATCCATGATCAGAACCACGCTTGGACTGGCCCACAAGGGAGCTGGGGAAACCTCTGGAGACCACCTGGGCATGGAAGACCTGAGGCTGCTTTTAAGGGTGAAAGGCAGATAAAGAGAGATAGCAAGCAAGAGCAGGGGCATAACTACAGGGGGTGCAGAGGTAGCAGTCGCTAATGGGCCCTGCAGCCTGAGGGGGCCCCAAAAGCTCTTCTGCCTTAGCATTGTAAATGGCACATGATAGCGAAGGGGCCCCATTTCACTATTTGCACGAGGGCCCAGAAGCTTCAAGTTACGCCTCTGAGCAAGAGTTATGCGCAATCATGTACAGTAGCTGTAGGGTGGTCTCCCAGAACCAACTCCACTGGTGGGCTCCAAGAAACAACTCAATTGGCGGGCCTTAGGCACCCCAATCCAACACTGATCAGAACCACTGCTGTTCATTTACTATGCTTTATATTGCATAAGAACCTCATTTAAGTAAAAAGTGATACGCTGCAATAACAAAGTACATGAAAAAGAATTAGTTACTAATTTTATTTTTTTAAGTGGATATTGTTACTAAATATTAATTTTATTTTATTTTCTCTTTTTAAGGCATTCTTACTTTGCATTTTTTCTGCAACTGGGTAAACCTTTGCACTGTTCTGTATATTAACTGTAATATTCACAAAAGAATGATATTTTTGCTAGAAGACTTTGTATGTGTTATTTACAAAAAAATTATATTTTATTAGCTTATCCCTGGGATAAATCTTGCCTCAAGTCAATGCCTGTCAACTTGAAGAACTTTGAGAAACTAGATGCATATGCTGTGCAGGTGAGGATAACGGGATATTTTCTTTTCCCTATAACTCTATTAAAGTCTGATACTTTCCTTACAGGACTAGAAATTTTTGTCTAGATTGCAAGTGTGAGCATAAAAAAATAAATAATTGCATTACATTGAATTCACTATTGCTTTTATTAGGTAAATATAGTCAGACACAGTGCGGATGATTCATATTTTGTAGCTTGTTGACAAGGTGCAGGAAAACCATGAGTGTTTTTTCCCTGCTATAGGTACAGATTGTAAGAACGATAAAGGAGAAAAATTATATTGTAGAGGTTTTCTACCCAATGATAGCCAAATGCTGGCAACTATATATTTTAGGGTATATTCACACGGCGTGTTCAATACTTTTTTGGATCCGTTTAGATGCGTGTTTGGATCCGTGTTTCTTTAGCCTATAGGGACCCAAACACGCATCTAACAATGTGCAGTGTGACTTACATTGCTTTCAATGTAAAACACGCATCGGCGTTCAAATAAGTGATTGCTGATGAGTACTTACATGTGTTTTTATGATCTGTCTTTCGAATACGTTCATTGAATTGACTTGTCAATTCTTAATTCGTTTGATGCTGCGGGTGCCCTATTTTAAACTATAGGATGTGTTTCTGCTGCATAGAAAATGCATTCAAACACACAGCACACTTTGGGTACGTGTTGGATACTTTTTACGCAGCGCTTTTGAATTAGTTTTTCAGATCAAAAACGTATCCAAAAACGTATTGAACACGCCATGTGAACATACCCTTACTTTGGTCTTCAGCTGCAACAGATGTTTTTGCACACATAACGAGTGAAACTGAATTGGTTTCTCTTAAACCTATGGTAAAACTTCCGCTGATGTTTTGTCATGTGACAAAATAAGAAACACCAAACTTGTAAAAAAAAAAACACAACTCTGGTGTCAATGACTTATGAAAAAAGTGCTCATATATTTGGTATAAATGCCACACTAAATGCCCATGGGGTCTAAAATAAATAGCCTAGCACTGACCACCACATAATTATTAGAACTGTCTTGTACCCTTTAAGGCTATGTTCATATGATGTACTGTGGCGCGTACAGTACACACCGCAGTACATCGTGTGTCTCTGGAGCTCGCGCTGAATAGCGCGTACTCACAAGGCGCGGGGGAGGGTGGCGGCAGCCCGCCGGCCCCATTGACATGCATCACTCGCGGCGTGATTACTGTAATTTAAGCACGCAACTCGCCCGTACTGGAGCACAAATACGCGGCGAAATGCATACCGAAATTACACCGTGTGAACATAGCCTAACACCCCATGGTCTAACTAAAGGGTTAAAGCCCAATCTCCATAGCATAAAGGTCATAGCATAAAGACTGACCGACCGACCGTCTTACGCACTATAGTTTTTCTATGTAGTGCCACTCATAAATAGTTGCTAGAGAGGTTACCACAAAGGCAGGTGAAGCTACTAACTGCAGAGAGCAAACCTGCAGCATTCACACTCTAATGACATTGCTATTGGGTATGTGACAGGTGGTCCTGCGAACCGCTTCCCGAGTCGCAGGCCCACCTGTGTTTCCCCCGTGAGCGACACCACTGCCTGCGTGTCGGGCAGCGGGCGCGCTCACTCAGCTGGCCGGGTCCCACCCTACTAACTCGGCCGCGCTCCTGCTGCAGCTCCAGTCTCCCGGCGCGTGCATTCCCGCTCCCTAGGGCGCGCATGCGCCGGCTCTGTGAAATTTAAAGGGCCAGCGCACCGGTATTGCCGGCCGCTGCCCTTATTTAAGCCTGCCCCTTCCTGAGTCTTGTGCCGGATCTTTAGTGCCATTTGCCTATAGAGAAAGGATTCCTTGAGCCTCGTCTGTCTTATCGTGTACCGTACTGTCCAGCTTCCGTCCCTCGACTACGAACCTCTGCCGCCTGTCCTGACCTACTGCCTGTCCCCGACTACGTCTACGTCTAGCGATTCTGTACCACGCTTACCCTTGGCTGCCACAGCAAGCAAGTCACGCCAGTGGAAGCGACCTGGTAGTTTCCCGCCGCAGCAAGTCCATCCCGCTTTGCGGCGGGCTCTGGTGAAAACCGGGTGCTACTTAGATTCCGCTCCCTGGTGTGGCTTACGCCATTGCTTGCGGTGGTCTAGCGGATCCACTACCACAGTCCGTGACAGGGTCTAGATGTAAAATACATATCCCTCCTCCCCCAACATATTTCACCAATTAAATGGGGCATTTTCAGGGCAAAATGTGGCAAATATTCTTCTTAGGAAGTCACAATTAAGTGGGTATGGCACCTTTTGGGGAGTATTTTGCTCCTATCGATCTCATTACGTTATGTCCTCCAGTATTTAAAAACTCACTTGGCCTCATTTATGAAAACTGTCTAACCCGGGGAAAGCACCATCTTGGTACACCCTTCTACATTATACACTTCAGGCTCCCGAGTGGTCAAGTATCCTAGGGGGACTGCATGTACAAGTTATATTTATAAAATAAAATCAAAAAAATGAAAAATATAAAAAAAATAAAATTTCAGACTTTGAACCCCCACCCTTTTGCCATTTTACACATAAAAATAATAAAGTTACACAATACACATTTGTAAAAGATGGAACTATTAAAATATAACATCATTTGTCCCATACAGTGAACACAGTACAAGAAAAAAAAATCACATTAAATTGCAAAATTGCATTTTTATGGTCATTTCGTGGCCCCCAAAAATTAGAATAAAAAGTAATCAAAAAATGTCATGTATCCTAAAATAGTGCCAATAAATAGTAGAGTTTAGCGCGCAAAATAATGAGCCTGTCATGGTTCACACTGCGATCCCTGCCATGGACCGTTGGTGTTCCCGTGCCTGTCATGTTTCCGCTGTTACTTCCTGTGCGGGGGTTACGGCAGCCTGTGTCCCCTACTCACCTGTCCTGACTCCTGAATTTCCTGTCCTTGTACCAGTGTCAGTTTGTTGTTGTCTTCATACATAGAGCTTGACCCTTGGCAGCTGTATCGCTGCTGTTTCCCTGCATTACCTGTGAGTTACCAGTATGCTACCTGTTGTTACCTGCTGCCGTTGTATCTACTATTCCTGCCAGTGTACCAAGCTAGTTACCTGCCTGGGACTTTGCCATCTGTCTATGGCTACAACTGCTGTGTCCTGTCACCGCTATCCTGCCCTGCACTTTGGCTGTCACCATGGGTCACCACCTATACCATCTTGCCCGCAGTGATCACTGAGGATCCACCATATGCTGGCGATCTATGGGTCAGTATATACTGACACCGTCGGATCGTTACAGTACAAACTGACCAAAAATTATGAATCCTGCCAATGTGGTCCTGCCTGATATCCAGCACCTGGCAGCCATAGTGAACCGTCATGGCGTCCACCTGGAGCAACTCCTACAGAAGCTACAGACAGTTACCACCCATGTAGATGAATTTATGTTTGAATTGGCACCTACACCTGCTATGCTACTTGCTGTGGCTCTGCCTCCCGCTGCCATGACTGGTCCCAGTCTGCACCTGCCTTTGCCTGCCCATTACTACGGACATCCCCATACATGTTGCAGATTCGTCAACCAGTGTACCATACACTTCGTAGTCCTGGCACACCAGTTCCCATCCGATAGAGCCAGGGGGCATTTATTATCAGTCTGCATTCAGGTGAAGCCTTGGCCTGGGCCTTGCCCCTCTGGAAAAGAGTGGATCCACTGACAGGGGATCTTCAGGAGTTTCTGTGCACCTTCCACAAGATTTTCGAACAACCTGGGCGCAACACCTCTGCTGCATCATCGTTACTCCATCAGGGTGATTCCACGGTGGGCCAGTATGCCATCCAGTTTTGCACCCTAGCCTCAGAGCTTGCGTGGAACAGAATGATGCTGCCTTCTGGGAGGCGCCTTCATGGATGCATCAAGGACAAGCTAGTTGGTCGTGACCTACCTACCACCCTGGACGACCTCATTGCTCTGGCTACACGGATCAGTACCCACTTCGCGGAGAGAGTCCTCCCAGACTCTCAAGCCTTAATGCCTTGTACTTGCACCTCCAAGTCTACCTCACCAGGCACCTGTGTTCCCTCAAGATGAGCCCATGGACCATACTCATCTCTGCATGGAGAAATGCAACCATCAGCGCAGTCCGAACCTGTGTCTCTACTGTGGCAGTACCCAACACTACCTTAAGAACTACCCAGTCTGACTGACTGTGCCCTAGAAACCCAAGTGCCAACGTTTTATGGGTGAGTGGACCCTGAATGATGGTGCTTCCTCTCTTCGTCTGACCACTCCAGTCACTTTCCGTTACTTATTTAATGATACCTTGGATGTCCCTACTCTTCTGGACTCTGGTTCTTCTGAGAACTTCATCCACCCATCCCTGCTGAATGTCTCCCATCCAGGGAAGCCGCTGCATTTTCCTTCCATGAGCGGGGAGATCCTGAAGGAGCCAGTCCAGTTCCGCACAAAACCCATGTCTCTTCGAATTGGAAGTTAACACCAAAAAGCAATCTCTTTCTATGTCCTGCCTAGTTCCTCTGCTCCAGTCTTGCTTGGTCTTCCATGGTTACAATGTCATGGCCTGTTGTTGGACTCGATGCCTGCCTTAAGTCTGCCCATCCGCTGCAATTCCGCCCACCCGTTTCCCTGCACGATGCCTCTGTTTTGCCTGCTGAGGAGTCTAAAGCTAGAGGAGTCACTGGTCTGTCAAGACATCTCTGAATCCTGCCCACCTCTCCCCCTGCCTACCGTTTCTGTTGTTTCTACTCCACAGGTTCAAGAAGTTATCCAGGACTTCTCCTCTGAAGACAATTCTTGGGATACTGAGGAGGAGGTGATTACCCCTGGTTTATTTCAGGGTACTGGACTTGACCAGAGGGAAAGGTTTAAAGGGGGTGGTACTGTCACGGTTCACGCCGCGGCCCCTGCCATCGACTGTCGGCATGCCTGTGGCTGCCATGTTTCCGCTGCGGCTCTGTGCAGGGGTCACGGCGCCTCCGTCCCCGCTGCTAGATACTCACCTGTTCCAGCTCCTGTCTACTCACCTGTTCCAGCTCCTGTCTGTACAACAGTGCCGGCGACGGCATCTGTCGACAGTTACAATTCTGGCTACCTGGTGTGCTTGGCGCGCACAAGCGCCCCCTAGGGTGCATGTAGCACTCTCTGAATATTTAAAGAGACAGTACCCAATTACCTGTCAATTAACCTGTAACTTCTATTTGCTTACAAGGAACTTTATGCCCTTGTTCCAGTGTCAGTTTGTCATACATAGATCTTAACCCATGGCTGCTGTATCGCTGCTGTTTCGCTATGTTACTTATGCGTTACCAGTATGCTACCTGTTGCTGTACCAAGTCCATTGTATCTGCTGTTCCTGCTGCTGTACCAAGCTAGTAACCTGCCTGGAATTTTGCTGTCTACGGCTACACGTGCTGTGACCTGTCACCGCTATCCTATCCTGCACTTTGGCTGTCACAGTGGGTAACCACCTACACCATTTTTCCCTCGATGATCATTGAGGACCTACCATATACTGGCGATCGATGGGTCAGTGTATACTGACACCACCAGATCGCTACAGAGCCCTCACTTAGGTGCATAGATTAAAAACAAAAAAGTTATTGGTGGCAGAAAACAGCGCTGCTGTGCAAATTTTAAATAAGGAGAATGTATTTTTTTAAAGTACTAAAACATAACGAAAATGCTATACATTTGTTATCACTGGAACCACTGCAACCTGCAGAAAATAGATAACCTGTCAAGTGTACTGAATAGTGAATTTCATAAAAACAAGATGTCCACAAAAAGTGCCGCAATTAAGCTTTTCTCAGATTACACCCCACTTACAATTTTTGGGGGGTTTCCCAATACATTATTTGGTACAATGAATGGCACCATTAAAAATAAATTTTGTCCTGCAAAAAACAAGCCCTCATATGTCTATTTAGATGGAAAAATAATAAAGTTATGGCTCTTGGAAGGCAGTGCGTAAAAAACAAACGTGACAAAAAAAAAAAAGCCTGGTCTTTGAGGGGATAATATGTTTATGGTCTGTGCGTAGTGCATTTCACATTACAAACCTTGATGTTCTTTCTTTTTGCATAACTTGATTTGTAATGAAAAAATGCAATAAAAGCACATGTAGCAGAAAAAAAAACATCTTTAAAGTTGCCAAAAAACCACAAAAATGTCATAAAAATGGAATGTTACATTCAGAAAAGTTGTTACTTGCTTTGCATATTTTTCATGCCAAAAAACTGAAGATTTATTAATGCTGTCTTAAATTTAGGCAGCATAAAACTAGACAAGACAGGCAGACGCTGAGCCACATTTATCACATTGATGCATTCTAAATAGATTAGCTACTTTACTCTCCCTTGTGCTTGGCTTTCTTCCCACCAAGATTTTGTGCAAAATTAATGCACATCCCATTAATAAATCAGGCACATGACTCTTCATAGCCATGTCCCCTTTTTAGACACTTTTTATAATAATGATAACCACATAACAACATCTGGCACACAACATATACACCAGTGTTTTGTCTTTGCTTGAGTCTTTATCTCGGTGCACTTTGCACTTATTGTGTATTGTTTGTAGGTGGCTAAACCAAATACAGTGGAAGAGCTGATAAAATCACTGCTAAAGATGGCGCGGACTGACCTGGAGAAAGTCCGTGCCATCTGGATGTGGATTTGTCACCACATAGGTAAGAAAACTTTTTTTTCTCTCACTGGGAAATGAAGGTGGATTTTTTGTTTCCATAATCTTCCAGACACAGTTTTATGTTGAGATCAAAAAGAGGGAATAATATATGTGGGCAGAGTTGAGAATTAGACTAGTATATACTATACATCTGTATACAGTATGTTTTAGTATGTTTCCCGACACCATCCATAATCGTATGCACTGCCACCCAACTTTATAAGTCAGTACTGCTTGGTTACAGTGGGCATTGGTCACCTACTGAAAGTCTAACAACAGTTTTTCTCTGTACCATGCATTAAATAGGTCAGAATTGATGAAATGTGGATAAGGCATAAAAACACTGCCTTTATGCTGTTTATGTTTTTTCATTAATTAATAAAAAACAAAAAAGCTTTTTAAGCCCATAAGAATACTAGCTCTGTTATATAGCACCTAAATCAGTTGTAGAAGATACACCATATAGATAATGCATCATCATACTTCCACCACCTATGTCAGCAGCTAGTCCACAGCATTCATGTAAAGGAGTTTTTCCACCTCACTGTTTCATGGAACCTGCTCTTCATAGCCAGCTTCAGGCTCCCACTTTCCATTCAAACTGTGAGTGGTTCTATAGCAGTGACTGACAGCATTCCTAGCTGAGCCGGTTAGAGGGACTTTGGTGATGGAGGAGTTTAAACAACACAACACAAGGCTACAGAGCCCTAAAGGGTTAAGTTTGTCTCTAAGAAAGATAAGCTCTCATCTTGCTGTTAAGACACAGTAGATAGTAATGTTATCATCCCGGCCACTGCTAGAGCAGAGAGAGGTGGTTGACAACTAGAGAAGCTTGCACAGTGGGGGAAAAAAGTATTGTCAGCCACCAATTGTGCAAGTTCTCCCACTTAAAAAAGATGAGAGAGGCCTGTAATAGCCATCATAGGTAGATCTCCACTATGAGAGACAAAGGGCGACATGTATGAACGGGCTTTTCGCCCGTTTTCTGGCGTATTCTGCGCCTCCCAGCCCGAATCCCGCTGTCGGACGCGGGGATTCAGTGTTAGGCGCAGCGTTCGCCACTTTCAGCTGCGCCCCGCATGAAGGGGCGGGCAGTGGGCGCGGTGTGGGCGTGGTGTAGGCGTTCCGGGGCGGGACGCGGCGCGCTCGAAAACTCCGAGGCATGTACGATGGCGAGTCGGCAAAGCGAGGCGCAGTGCAGCGCTCGGCAGCTCCGACAGGCAGCCCAGGTTTTTTTGGTCTAAATGCTCCGACAGAGGCGAAGTGAAGCAGGATCCGAACATGCGAGGAAGCGGATCGAAGATCGCGACAGAAATCTCGGCTCTCCACTCCGTGCAGCAGGAGTATGATTCCGAAAAATCGCCTTTATAAAGGCGAAAACAGTGTCAGAAAAAAGCTGAACGTAAAAAAATAAACATAATAAAAAAAAACAAACACTTTCCAAAACTCTAGAACGGCGCAAATCAAGAATTATGATATTGGAAATTGCCGGGAAATACAGTAATTCAAATTCTGAAACCCATTTCATTGGTCCATTAACCACCAATCAGAATAGAGTCGACTGTGAACCATTAAACCTTTGGGAAGATTGACCAATCAAATCCACGCGGATAATTTCAAATTTACATTTTAAAAAAAGAAAAGACTTGATTGGCTGAGCTAGCGGGGGCTTGCTAGCTGGGCCCCAATCGAATAGGAGCACAAGACCCATTCTAGTTTTATGAGAATTTTTATACCATCAAATCCACGGGGGGGAAAATTCAAATACATAAAAAGACAGAAAAGAGCCGATTGGCTGACCTAGCGGTTGCTTGGCTTCCCAGTAACAAGCGCAGCTACTTCTCCTTTAGTCTATGGAAATGGCGCTCTGAATTCTGGGCGTTTCAGCCCGTGCGGCATGAAGTATTAATCAAAAATCATTTTTATTAAATGTAAACTTATCAGATAAGAGCAAAACCTTCTTTACAAATAAGCATTTAAAACCCGAACAACCTTTTTCGCCAGACCGCGCTACAAGGAATTGCAAAAAGGGAAAATTTTGGGGGAAATTTACAGTAATTAAATTGTTTAAGCTATTCTCATTGGTTCGGCATAAACCCGCCAATCAGAATAGGAGCGACAATGTCCCTTAAACCTATGACGAGAATTAAACCAATCAGAATAGACGACAAAGTCCCATTATACCTATGGAGAAGTTTGACCAATCAAAATCAAAGCGGGGACAGTTCAAAATACAGTAAAAAGACAGAAAAGATCTAATTGGCGAGCTAGCGGTGCTAGCTATCCCAGCCAATCAGAGCGCGAGCTACTTCTCCCCATTATAGTTCTATGGAGAATGGCCGCTCAAATCTCGGCGCCCAGCGCAGTGCGGAAAATGAAGTAAAAATAAAAAATGATTAATTAAATGTAAAAAAATTATCAGATAAGAGCGAACCATCTTTACAAATAAAGAGTTAAAAAACCCAAAAACGCGTTTGTCGCCGAGACCGCGCTACATAGGGAATTGCAATAGAGAGAAATGCGGAAAATACAGTAATTCAAGTTGTTTAAGCTATTCTCATTGGTGGGCATAAACCACCAAACAGAATAGGACGACAATGTTCCATTATACCTTGAGGGAATTGACCAATCAGAATAGGAGCGACAATGCCCCCATTATACCTATGGAGGAAAAATTTGACCAACTATAAAGGCGGGACAGTTCAAAATACAGAAAAAATCCCAGAAACGGGGCTGTTGGTGAAGCAAGGGCTCGTCCAGCTTAGCCAATCAGACGGAAGCTACTTTTCATAAGTTCTATGGGGAAAGAAATTCTGAGCGCGCTCTGTGATTGGCTAAGTTAAAAAAAGGCGCCGTTATTTGTTAACAATGGGAGAGCGAGCGCGTCCTATGGTTTTAACAATCTGGAAATAAAACTGTACATGGCGAATTTCAAATTATAAACTAAAAGAAGTGGCCCCGATTTATAATAAAACGAATGATAATATGGGGTAACAAAAAAAAAAAATTAATAAATAAAATAAAATTCATGTTTATTTCTCTATTTTCGTTGCACCCATACTATTGATCCTTGGCTAACGAAAATAAAGAAATAAACTTTATTTGATTGATGTAATATTTTTTTTTTTTGTTTCCCCATATTATCATTCGTTTTTAAAATAAAACATCGGGACCACTTCTGTAGTCTTATAATTTGATTTCGGCCCTGTACAGTTTTATTTCAGATTGCATTAGAAAACCCATAGGAGCGTCGCTCGCTACTCCCATTGGTCCAAATAACGGCGCCTCTTTTAACTTAGCCAATCAAGAGCGCGCTCAGAATTTCTTTTCCCATAAACTCTATGGAGAAAGTAGCTCGCGCTCTGATTGGCTAAGCGGACGAGCCCCGCCGCTTCAACCCAATCAGCTCGTTTCTGCATTTTTACTGTATTTTGAACTGTCCCGCCTTTGAATATGGGTTGGTCAATTTTTCACCATAGGATATAATGGGACATTGTCCGGGTCCTATTCTGATTTGGTCAATTCTCCTCCATAGGTTAGAATGGGACATTGTCGCTCCTATTCTGATTTGGGTGGTTTATGCCCACCAATGAGAAAAAGCTTAAACAATTTGAATTACTGTATTTCCCGGCGATTCTCTTTTATTGCAATTCCCCATGGGAGCGCCGGTCTCGGGGACAAACCGTTGTTCGGGTTTTTAACTGCTTTATTTGTAAAGAAGGGTTCGGCTCTTTATCTGATAATGTTTGACACTTAATAAAAATGATTTTTTTTATTAATACTTCATGCCGCACGGCGCTGAGCGCCGAGATTTCTGACTGGCTGGGATAGACAAGCCACCGCTAGCTCAGCCAATCAGCTCTTTTCTGTCTTTTTACTGTATTTTGAATTATCCCGCCGTGGATTCTGATTGGTCTAAACTTCTCCAAAAGACTAGAATGGGTCTTTTCCGCTCCTATTCTGATTGGTCAATAATTCTCCATAGGCTAGAATGGGGGCTCTGTCGCTCCTATTCTGATTGGCTGAGCTAGCCAAGTCCCGGTAGCTTAACCAATCAGCTCTTTTCGCATTTTGACTGTATTTTGAACTATCCCGCCGTGGATTCTGATTGGTCTAAACTTCCCAATAGGTTTAATGGGTTCACTGTCGCTCCAAATTTTGATTGGCCGGTTTTATGCCGTCCAATCAGAATAGCTTTCTTTATTTTGAATACTGTATTTCCGGGAATTTCAATATCCTAATTCTTGAATTAGGTTTATTGGAAAGTGATTTTGTTTTATGTATTTTTTAGGTTCAGCTCTTTTCCTGAAATGTTGAACGCCTTTATAAGCGATTTTTGATTCATACCCGCACCGACATCTGGAATGATTTCTCGCTGTTCCAGCCTGTCTCGCATCGGAACAGTTTTTCGGCACAGTCCCGCACGGCGCCTAAGTCCCGCACTGTGCCCATGTCCCCGCACTGTGCCCCACACACACTGGCGTGGGACGGGAACTTTTCCCCGCATGTATGAGTGCGCTACCTCCGGCGGCGAATCATAGGCGCAGCCCCGCACTGCGCCTCGGACCCGCACTGCGCCTAAAACACAGGCAAGGCGCGGCGGACTTTACATTGTATGTATGAAGCGCCCCGGCCCCGACATAAATCAGGCGCAGATTCCGCCGGAAAACTGATTTGATTTGAAAATAATTTATTTGCTAATTATGGTGGCCTCTCTCATCTTTTTAAGTGGGAGAATTTGCACAATTGGTGTCTGACTAAATACCTTTTTCCCCACTGTATACACAAAGAGAAGATAACATCTACTCTAACTCTAAAAGGAAGCAAAATCACAACAGCAATGTATTTGCTTACATTTGCTTACATTCTAATCAAGGTCATGGGAATTACTTTTCAAATCTATAAATATATAAATCCACTGCACACCAAAATTGATTAGAAAAAGAGGTATATTTATTTACAGAAGGCCAGGATCTTACAATAGGCTGGACAGTATTGCACTAGTCCAAAAATTATTCTCAAATACAAATATACATAAGTAAGAGTAGGATATGCAATGGTGACTAGTTGTCAAATTTTGTATTTAGATGTCAGACTATTGTGCGACGTTTCAGCAGAAGCCTTTTTCAAGTGACATCTATAGATGATAAAGATGAATAATATAGGTAGATGGTGGAGAGATGTATAAATATAGGATTAGGCAATGCGCGTTCAATATGGAACGCAAGGTCCTGAAAATGTCCGGTATATACGTCTGTGGCCAAGAAGGGCTAGGTGAGAAGGAGAAAAGACAGTCCACGACCAGGGGTAAATGCACGTCAAGGGGCGGTCTGCATTCACCCCTGGACGTGACTGTCCTTTCTCCTTCCCACCCAGCCCTTCTTGGCCACAGACATATATACCGGACATTTTCAGGACCTTGCGTTTCATAATGAACGCGCCTTGCCTGACATCTAAATACAAAATTTCACAACTAGTCACCATTGCATATCGTACTCATACTTATGCGTATATGTATCTGGGAATGTTTCTTGAACCAGTGCAATACCGTTTAGCCTGTTATAAGATCCTGGCCTTCTGTAAAGAAATATACCTCTTTTTTTAATCACAATTTTGGTGTGCAGTGGATTTATATATTTATGGATACTAAGACCATTATGGTCCTTTCCACTTTACAGCACCCAACCTTCCCCAATAACTTTGGTGTGTATAACCCTTTTCTAGAATCGTACCTTTTAAAATCTAACAAACTAACGGACAATAAAGATTACAGCATATTTCACAATTTTTCAAACATAACACTTATATAACAATTCTGAAAATCAAAATAATGTTTAATCTCATGTAGAGTATGACTTAGAGGCCTTGGAAGATAAGTCTAGGTGGTGCGGTGACCCCAATGAGATACTGCTCACAGGAAAAGGAGCCTGCGAGGGATACGCCAGTCTATTTGAGAACATGTGCAGGTAAGAGACAGCAAAAAACATCAAAGTTCATCTGTGTCAGCTCAGAGATAAATGTAGCTCACCTAGAAAATGCACCTCATTTTGTTTTTCTCTTTGGTCTATTTGCAGCAGTTTCTTAGGGATTTTCCATATTGACTTCAATGGGGAAATCACTGCGGTAATGCTGCGAAATGCGCCCCGCAATTACAGTAATCCATAGCTCTCATAGAGAACTATGGATTACACCTCGTCCGTCCATCCGTTCGTATTGTACACGCGAGGGGGATAGGCGACATGTCAATTGCATGTCTATGGGGCCAGAGACGGGCCGGCCCCCCCCATGCCTCAGGAGTAGGCGCTGATCAGAGCAAGCTCCCGAAACACACAGATTATTGCGGCGCGAAATGTACGCGCCGCCATACACCGTGTGAACATAAACTAACAGTAATGCCATAACTTTCATTTTACAAAGTGCATAAAGAGCAAGTTGGGTCTGTTCCAACTCAAGTGTGAACAAAGCCCAAAGGCCAATCCAGGCAGCCATGTTGTATGTATGTTTTACAATCTGCATTTTAAATCTAAACCTGGATCACCCACCCCACCCATAGCTCTACTGAACCTAAATTATAGCCCTAAATTAATCTGTTGTGCTCTAAGATTGGTTAAAGCACACCAGAACTTTCTAATAATTTTTCAGGATAAGATGCTATAGTATGTTTTAGGAACTGTTTCAACAGTTTTTCTTTTCTGCTGGCTTCACCTGTAATTTTCAGTACTGAGCTATTGGGTGGAAACTAGCGGCTATAAAGTCTCCCATACATTACACACACAGAAGAGGGAATCCTGATCCCCTTGATTTCAATAACAGCCCCAGCATGGAGGGCATTATAGATAAGTACTGAGCTTTAAATCCAGCACTGGGGTAAGATATAACACTTGTGCTGATCCATCTCCAGTTGGACTTCAGCAATTTTTGCAGACTGACTGATGAATTTAAGAGGGAAATGGGTAAGATGAGAATCCAATGAAGACCCAGGTATATTTCTGTAAGGCTACGTCCAGTATTTTACACTTGGTTTTTGTCCCGTTTTCGTTTCGCTTTCGACCGTCCTATTCAATTGAACATTACTATAATCCATTTTTAATTAAAATATCGCGGATTGTAGAACATGTTCTACGTTTTTTGAGCCAGTTTTCATATTTAAAATCGGACCTGAAGACTACAGCTTGGATTTTTTATTGAGATCTTTGGGGATGATTTAGTCAAATTTTGTGGATTCTAAATACCAAATCTGGTTAAAAATCCGACAGTAAATCACTGTTGTGTAGATGTTGCCTTATAAGTTATATTACATAGTTTCTTATATCTGATTTTGTTATTGATTTGTGATAAGTTTTTGTCCTATAAGCCAAACCTTTTGGATG
>JAODAL010042803.1:0-34457 GCA_025379985.1 Phyllomedusa bahiana
TCCGGGGCCCCGGGGGAACCAGAGGATGTCGCAGCAGCAGCGGGGGACACAACCACACGGGCACGCTCAGTCCATAGCGGGGACCGCGGCGTAAACCTGCATCCCCCCTTTTGGTCCCAGTGCAGGTCGTGACGAACTGGAATTCGTTAAAAAGCCCCCGGGGTTTCTGGATTCAGGCTCACCCGGGGAACTTTATCCATCTGTTCTGAGAGGTATACCGTTTTTTCCCGGTTTTTCCCCCGGGGAAAAACCGCTTGTGATTCTTCAGCGGGGGGGGAGCTTTTAGCGACACCATCCATTTTTTTTTTTTTTTTTTTTTTTTTTGTCACAAGCCACTGCCCCTCCACGTAGGGGCTCTACAAAAGGGAAAGATCGTCTTCTACGTGTTGGCCCGCTCCTTTTTCGCGGTTCTATTTGGGCTTTCCAGGGCTACGGCTCCACTTCCTACCGGGGACGGGGAGACGGGGTGAAGTAACTCGCTGGGGTCCAAATTTTGCCTGTCTGGTGGCACCACCCCGAGCTTCCCTCCTGCACGACCCCCGTGAGCCCGTTGCCCGTCTACCGTAATATTGAGTTCCCCGATGTTTTTTTTCGGAGAAACAATGGGAGATCCTACCCCCCCTTTTCGCCCTACACTGTCCCTTTGGGTTTTTTCCCTGCACCACCCTCCACGAGGTCGGGCTACCCCTTGTCCGTTCCGAAACCCGGGCTTTGCCCAAATATATTCAGGAAAATTCAAAAAGGGGTTTTCTCCGGAAATTTCCCCCTCCCCCAGGGAGCGGTTTTTCTTCGTGAAAAAAAGGGACGTTCCCTATGGGCCGGCATCTTTAAACGGGGTTGAAAAAAAACCGGGTTTAAAAATAGATACCTGCTCCCGTTGATCACTGAAATTTTTCGATCGCCTACGTGGACAAGATCTTTACCAAAGCGGATCGAGAGGGGCCCCAATTTTGGGTTTCGTATCTGCAAGGGCAAAGAAGGGAAACGGCGTTCAACACCCGGGACGGGCCCTTCGATATCGGCAGCCATTGGGACTGTGTAATCCCCCCCCGTTTTCCAAAGGAGCTGGGGAATGACATCTTAAAGGGACCCCCTTAACCTGTTAGTGGCTACCTGGAGACATTTGGTGTACTCTCCTACCCGAAACCCACCGCGCCAGCCTCAGGTTTTAGGGTTCCCGAGATAACCACCTGTATGCCAAGCTGGGGAATGCCCTTTTCCCCAACCCCTTCCGTTCGGGAAAAACATCTCGCCCAAAGGGCTTACGGATGATCCAGCAAAAAGTGTGGGGCCGTTTTGGGGAGTGGCCCAAACCGCCCAGTCGGCCTGCGACCATACAGCTTTTCCCTGGGGTTCTGCAACAACTTCGCCAATTCTTTCCTCACTTTTCAACGCTATCTCTATAGTGTCGCTTACAAGAAACAGCAAACCCTGTAACGGGCCCCTCCGAACCGAGGAGGCATTCTAAAACTCAATTGCCTTTGCACTGCGGGGGGACCCCACGAAACCCTTCACTTTGGGAAGTTATGCCATCTGTGGGGGTCGGAGCAGTTTCTCCGCAAAAGGGGCCCCCGGGCAAGACAGTAAAGTGTGGTTCTTTTCCAAAACGTTTTGCGCGGGAGAGAGGAACACCCATTGGCCCGGGAGCACTAGCTTCAAGCTGGGTTTTTGGGGGAATGGCGTTTCTTGAAAGGTTTCTCGCCTCCCCGCACATTCGGGTCATAAAAACCCCAATACTCCACTGGGTCAGCGACTTAACCCCCGCCAGGGTAGGGGTGCTTTTTTCCCCCTGGTTCAACTTCCCGATCCATTTCCGCCCGCGGAAAAGAACTGAAGGCCGAGCTCTCCCGGTTCCCCGACTGGTGGGTGAAGAAACTACTCCTGGCACATAATTCCCCCAAAACGTTTATCTCAGCCTCCATTGACCTCCGAAGGTCCCCCGGGGAAAACTTACGTAAGCCCCTGCCTCCGCAGAATCTTAAATGGGGACATTGCCTTTTGGTGGCCGGGCCCCCGGGGCCCAAAAAACTTCCTGATATCCCGGGTTTTTTGGTGGCCAATCCGTTAAAGATGTCAGGGCTTCTTTGAGTCTTGTCCACCTGTGCCCGCAACAAAACGCCCCTCACAAGCCGGCAGGCCTACTAATCCACCCCCCCACCCCTACTCAACCAGGGTTTTTTCATACAGGGATTTTGAAACCGATCTCCCCCCTTTGGGCGGGGAAAACACCTTTGTCGGGTATCACAGATTTTTTTTCGCATTTTTCCCTTGCCTCCCTCCCGTCTGCCTCCCTCCCGGGCTGACTTTTTTTTCATCATTTTTTTTGTCTGAAGGGGCTCCCTCACAAATCGTCTGGTCGGGGGGCCATTTGTTTCCAAGTTTTGGGGTCTCTGGTTCCCAACTCCAGGTAAGCTCATTTCTCTTCTGCTTTCCACCCCAACAAATGGGAAGGGGAAAGGGTCAACCAGGGTTTTTTGGTGTTACCTTCCCACTTCGTCTCAGCATGCCAAGATGACGGTCCAACTTTCTCCCTGGGGGAATTCTCTTAAATTCCCCCAGACTCTGATCCGGGTGTTCTCCCTACATCATATACGGCTGATCCCCCGCCCACCACTACCTCTGCATCTCCCTCCGAGGTCCCAGCACGGACCATGGCCCCGGGGGCATAAGACCCCTTTTTGGGCCCCGACCCGCCAATCCCCTGCTTTGGCGCTGGCGCTAAGGGGGGCAAGCAATAAAAGAAGAAGCCCTCCTCCCCGTCTTCTCCCCGGGGGACAAGGTGTGGCTCTCGGCCAGATATATCCGCCTCAAAATCCCAACCCACAAACTGGGGCCCCCGCCCTTTGGTAGGACCTTTTGAGGTCCTTTAAACGCATAAACCCGGGGGCCTTAAAACCCCGGGGTCCCTCTTTCCATGCGACCCCAACTCCCTTTCATGCTCATACAAAAACCCCTGTCCTTAATCGTTTTTCTCAGAAGGTGTCCCTTCCCGTCTGGGGGATGCCTCCCAAAGTTTTGAGGTCAAAGGGAAAACTTTGGATAGGAGGACAAGGGAAGCATATTTTGTGACGGAAGGAGGGGGGGCCCCAGTAAAGGTCTGGGGCTGGAGGGAACATCCTGGACCCCAGCATCTCCAGAGTTTCCCCACTCCAAAAAGAGGCGGGGACCAAAAAAGGGGGGGGGGTTCGTAAGGGATGCCCCTTCCCCCTCGCCCAGGGCGCATCCGTCCCCCGATGCCGAGCGCGCCCCGTCCCTCAGCGGGTCGGGGGTCTGCTTCCCTCCTCCATGCTCAATCCATTTACCCGGCCACCTCCTTTCGTCCCTCTGTCCCGCGGCGCGCCGCGGCCCCCGCTCCCTAGGGCGGCCCGGCATTTGAAATTTAAAGGGACAGTGCACCTTTTGGTCATTAGGGGACACTGCTCCTTTTTAAAAGCCGGCCCTTTCCGGGGCAGCCTGCTGATCTTGGCTACGAGAAAGTGTTACGAAGCTTGTCTTGTCTACCGTGTACCAACCCCCCTTGCTTACTTTATACCCCGAACTCTGACGCCTGCCCAGAACCCTTCCCCGCCTGTCCCCCACTTTCGAGCCCGCCTGCCGATTCCGTACCCCGCCTACCCTTGGCCCCCCACCTTTTAAACAAGTCCCGCCATTTGGGAAAACGACCTTGGGGAAAATTCCCGCCGCAGCATGGTTTCCAAACCCGCTTTGCTGCGGGCCCCCTGGTTTAATACGGGACCCACTTTAGATTTCCCCTCCCTGGTGTGGGCTTCCACCCTTTTGCTTGCGGGGGTTTCCCGGAAAACCACTACCAGACCGTTAACTTGTAGTTTAAGAATTTTACCTTTCCCCGGAACCCAAAGGGAATTGCCCCCGTAGGCCAAAATTTGTTGCCCCCTTGGAATTTAGGTTGTAGCCCCCCGTAACCCCAAATGTTGCCCCCTTAGCCAGGTATTTGCCACTTGTAGCAGGTTTTTTTTCCCCCTGTAGGCCCAAAAAGAATTTCCCCGTGTACCAAAAGTACCCCCTTTAAACCCCGGTAGTTGCCCAGTGTAGCCCGGAGATTTCCTTTCCCCTTTGGCCCGGGGAAAAAGGGCCCCTTTGCTAATGATAATAAAATAAAAAGGGTTCTCACCTCTCCACAGCCCATGTAGCCAGATCCTGGAGCTGGTGAACAGTGTAATGGCGTGACCTCATCACACCGTATAAGCCATCATGCAGCTCCCAGGGATCTAAGGGCTGGCAGGGGGCCCCCAACCGAGGAAAATTTCCGGGGTTGCAGGGGGCTTGGTGAAGGCGAATTACGCCCTCTGCGGGCGCTGATGTTATGTAGCAAAGTACTCAGCCCAGCGCTTTTTACCCTTCAGGGGGGAAAGGGGAGGCGGGGAAAAGATCCATTCCCCGCCTTCTCCCTGGCTTTTGACTCTGACTCTGCGCGGCTTTTGTAAAATGGCCGTGCAGTCAGAGAGATTGGTGGGCGAGGCAGGCGGCACGAAACCCCCTCTATTGAGCGGGACCCCTGGCCCCCCGGTGATCGCTGCCCCCCCCCCTAAGGGAACCGGTCCTTATTTAAGGTTTGGAAATAAATAGCTCAACGATACAGGGGGGTTCTTAATTAAAAAAAAAAGGGTTTGGGAAAAAAAAATTATTTTCTTTTTAAAATGAAGTGTAATTCTTGGGGAAAAAAAAGGGCCAAACTTTCTGTTTTGAAAAGTGGAAGCCTCCGGTCCTTGTTACAGCAATATGCTAAAAATATATTGCTTTCTTAGTGGGAAATGGAATCACATGGTAGTCCCTTTTCTTTTTTTAAATAAACTTTTGGTGCAAAACAAACCCAAATAGTGTAGGGGGCCCCGTCGACCCAAAAAGGGGAAATTTTTATCCTTTTAGAAAAACCTTTTGTCTTTAATTTTATATTTCTTTTTTAGGGGCATATGGGTCATCCCCAGGAGGGCCCAAAACTTTTTTCTCGGCCCCTTTTTGGCCAAAAAACAAAAAAGCCACAACAAACTGTAAGGGCCCGTTTACATGGCAATGGACAAATACCGATTTGTTTATCCAAACGGTATTTGTCCTACTTTAAAATTGGCCCCCCCCCCCCCCCCCCCCCCCGGCCCCCCCCCCCCCCAAACCCGCCCGGGCCGGGGGGCGGGGTTTTTTTCCGCATGAGGGGGAGAAAAAGCCCTCCCCCTTCAATTACTTGCACATATTTCCCTTTCCGGGAAAACCCCGGGGCAAAGAATGTTTATGTTTAATGTTTTTCGGGCGGCCCCCTGGGGGGAAAAAAACCTGGGGAGAAAACCCAAGCCCGTGGGGGCTTTCTGAAAATGTTTTTCCCCATAGGAAACCCATTGTGTCGTTTGCGGCTTTCAAACCCCTTTCTGTGGGGGCATGCCCCAAGGGTTCGGGCCACACGGCAGGGTTTTAAAATACTCTTTTAATCAGAATCCCCCCAGTATTTTTGGGCAAATTTTGTACATTGGGTTTTGGGGGACGGTTTGTCAGGGGTGGTTGACAGTCGGTTTACCCGACGGCTTTCAAAAACTGAAAACTTTTGGGAAATCCGACCCGAAAATTCTGCCGTGGGGGGCAAAACCCTTAAATTTTTACATTAGTGTATATGGCCCCCAACCGTGGGGGATGTGAATAACTTCACTGGCAATAACAGCAGATTCCTAGAGTTTCAGCAGCTAAATTCCCAAGAATCACTTAAGTGTCATAAAAAAAAACAAAAAACACCAGGATTTTTACTGGGACTTTTGTGTTTTTTTTACATATACAAAGGGTTTTTTTTTTACAGAACTAATTGAGAATTTGCGGGAAAAAAAAAAAAATTAGCCATCACCTCCATTTGCAATCTGCCTACGTGCTGATGCACACTGTGGCTGCAAACAAGAAAAATTTTCAAAAAAAAAAAAATGCAGTTTCACAGCAATTAAATTTAAACCCCCTAGAAACCAAAAGAAAATTGGGGCTCACCATATGAAAAATTTGTTTTAAAAAAAAGGGAGGAAAATTTTAAAAAAAGGGCTATTACCCAAATACACTGCTCTTCTAATTTTGCTTTATTTCATAGCTAGAACTTTGGAACAATGGGCGACATGTATGAAGATTGGCGCGTTGAAGTGGCCGCTTTCACATTTTTTAGCATGAAAACTGCGCCTGATGTATGGCCGCGCTCAAAGTGTGCTCATAAATGCGCTGTAAAGTTCCCTGCGCCTCGCCTGTTTGTGAGGCGCATTGCGGAACTTAGGCGCATAAGGAATGCACCTAGCATGTATTAAGTTTCTAGACAGGCTGGAGAACTGAGATAAATCATTAAGCATGTCAGTGAATAGAAATCCTGCTTGGAGAACCACAGATCCCAGAAATACATGTGCTGTGCTGGCTCTTGCTGTATGTAATAAATAGAATAAAAGGTGAAAGCAGCAAAAATACATCACAAATTGTTGGTATTAAAAGTGAAAAAATTAACATCTGTACAACATCATCAGTGGCTTATTTAATGTAAAATTACTCTAAGTTTCTCTGAATTTGTAAGACATTTTATAGCTGATATTTCTTTCTTTGGAGATTTTATATATATTTCCATTATTTTTAAATTATCCACTTTTTCATACATTGAAATAGTTTTGATACAACTTTGATATTTATCTTTATTAATTAATTTTATTGACAAATCATTTTTATTATTGTACTGTTGTAACTGTAGACCTCAAGGACATTTTGCCCCATTCCATTACATTCTAGCTTCACTTCGCCTCCTCCGGCTCAGGTAGACCACATTGAACTAGGTCTGCCTGTCAGAGCTGTAATGCGCCTCACTTTTCCGACCGGCATTCATACATGCGTTGGTGTTTTCGAATCTGGTGCGTCCCGCCCCAGCACACCCACAGCATGCCCAAATAACGCCCCATCATGTTAGGCACATTACAAAGTGGCGAAGCTTGTGCCTAACATCGCATTTGAGCGTCCGATAGCGGAGTTGGCACAGTGAGGTGCAGTATACGCCTGAAAACAGGCAGAAAACCCGATCATACATGTCGCCCAATGTTTGAAAGAATTTCTAAGGCTTCAGTATGAACAAACAAGTGTTATGGGGGGTTTACACAATTGGTCTGGACACTAATTCTGGGCACAGATTCCACGGCCAAAATCAGCATCCAAACCGTACAGTGTTTATCACTGTGCCCTATTTAATTTTACACTATCATTTTCATCACATAATGGCAACATCTATAAAGAATTGACATCTGTCTCAGGCATTTCAGGTAGTTTCCTTGTTGGAATTCCATGCTGGCCATCGTGTGAACCTACCCTTATATGTCTTCCAGCTTTGAGACGGCATAAGAATTTCACTTGCCCCACAGCTGTTTCCATTAACCTCTTACCGCCACAGCCAGATTTGAGCTCCCTGACAGCCCTTTTTTTTATGTCTGATGTGTCAGTTTATGTGAGTATAACTTTTTGACACTTTTTCCTATCCATGTTATTCAAAGGCTGTTTTCTTATGACACATTGTGCTTTAAAGAGAACCTGTCACATAGTTTTTGCCCCCCTAGCTGAGGACAGCACAAGCTAGTGTCAGGCATGCTGTTTCCAGCGCTGTGTCCCTTATTCTGTAAGATGCTGGAGTTTTCGTGTATTTAATGCTCAAATCTGCAGTTTTCAGCCAGAAGAGTCATTCAAAGAGTCCTTCAGAGTGTCAGTTTTTTTTCAAACCAGGCCAATCGGAGGCTAGCTCCACCCACCTCAACTGACAAACCTATTACTTTAAATAGGTAGAAACATGTGAATAACTGTCAGTGGGCAGAGATAGCCTTGGTGGGTGGGGCTAACACCTACTCATGAATAAGGTTTATGGGGTAAATGCTCTAAAACTGCTGCATCTTACATAATAAGGGGCACAGTGCTGGGAACAGCAGGTCTGACACTGGCTTGTGCTGCCCTCAGCAAGAGGGGCATAAACTATGTGACAGGTTCCCTTTAAGTTAGTAAGGACTTTTGGTCCATATAATCCTTGTTTATTTGTGAAAAATATCAAACTATCGTGATAATTTTGAAAAATTTGCCATTTTCAAAGCTCAAAAATTTCAGTGTGTAAGACAGATAGTTATTTCACACAACATAGTTTATATCTAGCATGTACCACGTCTACCATAGGTTGGCATCATTTTTTTAAATGTCTTTTTTTTTACGACACTAGGGGGCTTAGAAATTTAGTAGTAATTTTTTTGACATTTTCAAGACAATTTGCAACATAGATTTTTTTTAGGGACCAGTCCAGTTATTATGTGGTTTTGAGGTGTCTGTATGTTAGATACCCCCATAAGTGACTCCATCTAAGAAAATACACCCCTTATAGTATTCAAAACAGCATTTAGGAAGTTTATTACCCAATAGGTTTCACAGAAATTAAAACAAAGAGGAGGTCAAATTTAAAAAGTTCACTTTTTTTGCAGATTAAAATTTTTTTGCCATTATTCATTGGAACACAGTAGATGATAACAGGGAAATGCAACTTAAGATCGATTCCCCCAATTCTACTGTTTTTAGAGATATCCTATATCTGGCCCTAGTGCGCTATTTGACCACAGGCCAAGGAGGAGCAACTACCGGACTTTGTGGTCTCATTTTCATTATAATTTTATTTAGGCGTCATTACAGGTTTGAGGGTAACCTAAGGTGCTAAAACTTAATAAACACCCCTAATAAGAACCCATATTGGATGCTACCCCCTAAGGAATATATCCAGGGGTGTAGAGAGTATATTGACCCTACAGGTCTTTCACAATTTTTTTCAGTGTTAGGCTGTGAAAATGAAAAATTTCATTTTTTTCCAACAATCTGCAATTTTAGTTGAACAAGTCTTAGTTTTACAAGGAATCCTGGAAAAAAAGCACCCCAAAATTTGTTATGCAATTTCTTCCAGTTCGGCAATACCCTATTATGGGTGCAAATTGCTGTTTGGGTGCATGGCAGAGTGTGTGGATTTTGGTAGTTGCCATGTCACATTTACAAAGCCCCCAAAGTACTGGAACAGGTGAAACGTTCCACAAGTCACCCCATCTTGGATTCAACACCCTTCATGGATCTTATATAGGGGTGTATTGGCCATTTTGGGCGCACAGATATTCCATAGTTTTTTAGCATTGGGCCATGAAAATAGAGGGGAAAAAATGCAGTTCCACCATTGTTACTTGGGCTTCATTTTTACAGCGTTCGCTGTGCGGCATAAGTGAAAGGATAACTTTACTATGGTGGTCGGTACAATTGCAATGATATAAATTCTATATAGTTTTTTATGTTTTATTACTTTTACACAATAAAAATGACTATGTTGTCATAGTCTCATAGTCATAACTTTTTTTATTATTCTGTTTATGAAGATGATTAAGGGCTTGTTTTTTGCAGGATAAGTTGACATTTTCATTGGTAACATTATGAGATACCGTATATACTCGAGTATAAGCCGAGTTTTTCAGCACAAAAAATGTGCTGAAAAATCTCCCCTCGGCTTATACTCGAGTCACTGTCGGCGCTCGGGCGCTGCGATGGCCCGTGCGCCGACAGGGACGCTTCAGTTATATGCGGCTCCTCAGGGAGCGCATATAACTGAAGGCCGAGTGAGCGCACAGTGTCCGGGCGCTGCGCTGGCCCGGGCACTGTCCGTGATCCCTTCACCTGTATGTGACTCCTCCGGAGCGCATACAGGTGAAGAAATACCACTGCGGAGCAGAGAGCGAGCGCTCCCTGCTCTGCAGTGGACTCCGGGCAGTCGCAGACTCGCGGCTGTCCGGAGTTTCCGGCACAGGCGGCGTGTGTCGTCATCACGCTGCGTGCGCGGCCTGATGACGTCACCCGCTTGTGCCGAGAAGACCGAATAGCGCGCCCGGGAGACCGAGCAGCGGGGATCCAGGTAAGTGATTGTTTTTTATTTTGCCTATTATTGCCTACAGCCTGCCTATACCTGCGCTATACCTGCCTACAGCTGCCTATACCTGCCCTATACCTGCCTACAGCTGCCCTATACCTGCCTACAGCCGGCCCTATACCTGTCTACAGCTGCCTATACCTGCCTACAGCCTGCCCTAAACCTGCCCTATACCTGCCCTATACCTGCCTACAGCCGGCACTATACCTGCCTACAGCCGGCCCTTTACCTGCCCTATACCTGCCTACAGCCGGCCCTATACCTGCCCTATACCTGCCTACAGCCGGCCCTATACCTGCCCTATACCTGCCTACAGCTGCCTATACCTGCCCTATACCTGCCTACAGCTGGCCCTATACCTGCCTACAGCTGCCTATACCTGCCCTATACCTGCCTACAGCTGCCTATACCTGCCCTATACCTGCCTACAGCTGCCTATACTTGCCCTATACCTGCCTACAGCTGGCCCTATACCTGTCTACAGCTGCCTATACCTGCCCTATACCTGCCTACAGCCAGCCCTATACCTGCCCTATACCTGCCTATACCCTGCCTACAGCCTGCCCTATACCTGCCTACAGCCTGCCCTATACCTGCCTATGGGGCCATATACCTGCCTATTACCTGCCTATGGGGCCATATACCTGCCTATAATCTGCTTATGGGGGACATATACCTGCCTATTACATGCCTATGGGGCCATATACGTGCCTTTTGGGACATATACCTGCCTATACCTGCATATAGGGCCATATATTTGCCTATAATTGCCTATGGGGGACATTAAACTGCCTATATAATTTTATTGGTATCCATTTTTATTTTTAAAATTTATCAGTAGCCGCTGCATTTTCTACCCTAGGCTTATACTCGAGTGAATAAGTTTTCCCGTTTTGTGGGGCAAAAGTAGGTGCCTCGGCTTATAATCGGGTCGGCTTATACTCGAGTATATACGTCATAAATGATGCTTTGATCACTTTTCATCAAGGTTTTTGTGATGTGTTTTGAAGAAAATGCCGCAATCCTGGTAATGTTTTTATTTTTTACATCGTCACTGTGCAGTATAAATGACACGCTAGCTTAAAGGGGTTGTTTCGCTACAATGATTGGGTTTTAATTAAAAGATCTTTAAAAAACAAGCAGCTTTGCAATATATGTTCATTACAAATGTCCTACTGATTTTGAGTTATTCCTGGTAGTAGGAGTGCATCAGCTCCTCAAATCACTATAGCCACCGACCTGTTGATTTTTATCTCACTGGCTGCCAGTGTTGGTGACTCATCAGCTTCTCAATACAGGTCGGAGCACAGAGCCCCTCCGCCACAGTATGAGGGCACTTCTGATGCTTCTGTAGGGGAGGGAGGGCTCTGGCTTCTGTGTCTGTGTAGCTGTGCTGCCTGGATTAACCCTGTGTGTGCCTTCTCCCTCCTGCTCTCTACACAGATTGAGGAGAGCAGAGGTGAGGCTGATCTGTGGTCAGTACGATGTGACAGCAGTGAAGTGTGTTACCATAATCATGATGTGTCTGTGGAGCTTTGACTATACTAATAGAACAGATCAGGGGGGCATGTGAACTGTTCATATCCCTCCCTGCTCTGCTGTATTAGTGACACATTGTGATTATAGTAACACACTTCACAGTTGCCCTATGTCTGTTCTGACAGGGTTTGTTTATTGTTGCTTGAGATGTCCTTGGAGAGTTGTATGCTAAGCAGGGGGTATAGGAACACTTGCATCCCCCCTGCTCTGCCAATAGCATACACAGCTTCACAGACCTCTGGCTCCATAGCCACTCATAGATCAACCCTCTCCCTGCTGTCTCCTGACTCTGTGGAGAGGAGCAGCAAGAGCTCAGCCACAGCAGCAGCACAGTGCAGCTGATTCAGCAGTAAGCAGCAGATCTACGCAGGCACACACAGGGTTAACTCTGGCAGCAAACCCCCTCCCCCTGCTGTATAGAAGTTACTGCAGTCAGAGGAGGAGAGCTGTCTGTGTGCTGAGGGGAGCGGGGGAAGGGGGAGGAGAAGAGGCAGACAAGAAGCGCGCCCCTGAACGCCTGTTGTGAGACAACTCCTTTAACTCAGCATGTCTATATGATTACAGTGATAGTCAATTTGTATATTTGTTTATGTTTTACTGCTTTTACACAATAAAAACATGTTTTTGCATCTCCATAGTCTGAGAGCCATAACTTTTTTATTTTTCTGTTTATGGAGCTGTGTAGTGGCTTGTTTTTTGCGGGATGAGTTGATGTTTTTATTGGTATAATTTTTGGTCGGACAAGGATTTTTGATCACTTTTAAATCCATTTTTTGGAAGGGCTCACTGTGACGTGACAAGTTAGTTTTACTCCGTGGGTTGATATGATAACGGCGATACCCAATTTATATAGTTTTTATGTTAAAGTAGCGGTATTATTGTGTAAAACAATATTTATCCATCGCTATTTTCTAATAACCATAACTTTTTAATTTTTCCATATGGAGAGCTATGTAAAGCCTTTTTTTGCCAGATGTACTGATGTTTTCATTGGTACCACTTTAGTGTTTATATCAGTTTTTTGTTGCTTTTTATACCATTTTATGTGCTGTGGGATGAACGAAAATCGCAATTCCGTGACTGTTTTTTTCTTTTTACGGTGTTCACTGTGTGGGTTAAATAACATTCCAGATTACGCACACGGCGATACCAAATATGTCCCTGCTGAAGTAAAGCATCTCCACAACATGATGCTGGCACCGACATGCTTAAGAGTGGGGATGCTTTGCTACAGCAAGGACTGGAAGCTGGTCAGAGTTGATGAGAAAATGGATGGAGCTAAATACAGAAAAATTCTGGAGGAAAACCTGTTAGAGGCTGCAAAAGATTTGAGACTGGGGCGTAGATTCACCTTCCACCTGGGCAACGACCCTAAACCTACAGACAAAACCACAGTAGAAGGGTTAACATTAAAGCATATTCATATGTTGAAATGGCCCAGACAAAGTCCAGACCTAAGTCCCAATGAGAATCTGTGGCAGGACTTGAAAATTGCTGTTCACAAACATTCTCCATCAATCTGACTAAGTTAGACTTATTTTATGAATAAGGCTGTGTTCACACGGCTTATTCCCGACGGATTTGTGCGCCGTATTGAGCGCACAAATCCGCCGTGAATAAGGGGCGGGACGGGGGCGGGCCGGAGCGCGGCGGGGGTGCCGCTTCCCGGCCCCATAGACAATGCATTGTTTACGGCGCGTCCGCGCCGTAAATAATGTGCATGTCACTTTCTCCCCCCGCTGCGGATTCGGCGAGCGGGGAGGAGCGACGGAATCCACTGTTCTCTATGAGAGCAGTGGATTACCGTAATTGCTGCCGCGGATTGGCGCCGTACTGAAGCGCAAATCCGGCGCGCAGTACGGCGCCAATCCGCGGCAGAATAAGCCGTGTGAACGAGGCCTAAGAATGGGCAAAAATTCCAAACTCTAGATGTGCAAAGCTGATAGAGACATCCCTCAACAGACTGTAGCTGTCATCGCAGCTAAAGGTAGTACTACAAAGTATTGACTCTTAGGTTTGAATACATATGTGCGCCACACTTTTCAGTTTTTAAATTTGCAAAAATTTGGTAAAGCACGTATTATTTTTTTTACACTTCACAAATACCTGCTATTTTGGGCCACATGTATGAAAACTGTCTAGGTCTAAAATTCACTTTGTTGCCCATAGCAACCAATCAGAGCACCCATTTGATTTCATATACTGCTCTGCAGAAATTAAAGAGGCGCTCTGATTGGTTGCAATGGGCAACATAGTGAATTTTAGACCTAGCCAGTTTTCATACATGTGGCCCTTTGTGTTGCTCTATTGCATAAAATATCAATAGAATACATTTGTTTGTGGCTGTAACGTTTAAAAATTAGAAGCATTTCAAGAGATATGAATACTATTGCAACCCACTGTATCTCTCTCTAATACCTAGTTAGCTATTTATCTTTCTACCCTTATATCTACCTATCTATCTCATATCTATATATATATCGTACCTATCTACCAACCTATCTCATACCTATATCTCTCATATCTATCTAACATCTTTTTATCTCACATCTCTCTACCTATCACCTATCACATATCTATTTAATCTCATATATGTATATATACACTATACATATGATTAATAGTTATATATATATATATATATATATATATATATATATATATATATATATATATATATATATATATCATCTATCTGTCTCATATCTATGTCTTATATCTAACATCTGTCTATCATGTCTATCATCTATCTCATATCTATCTCTCTTTCATATCTATCTATCTATCTATCTATCTATCTATCTATCTATCTATCACTCTGTCTTATATGCAATTATACTCACTGCTATTATTAGCATGATAATTCTTTATAGCTGCATAAGGAGGCTATAAAGAACACCACAATAAAGGTCAAAGAGGTGATTTATTCAAGTCATTCAACTGCTGATCATATGCAAGAGAAGTGCCAGATTTATGGAAGAACAAACCCATTACAACCAGCTGGATTGATAAATAGGGCGCAGGATCTGGCATTATTTTGCCTTCGGCTGCAATCTCAGTGACTACAGTAATGACTCTGAGCCTAATGCCACATTATTCCTTGCCAGTGTTCTGCAGGTTTCAGGCAGGGCAGCTATATTAATAAATCTATGATGCTTTGTTTTATGCTCTTTGTCCCGACTTGATTTGAAGTATCTCTTTTTAACATTTCTATTTCTTAATGTAACACGCCCTATAAGAAGAAAAAAAAAATCAGGGCTCTGCTAAGAAAGGTCATCAGATTGTCCCTCGTACAAACCACAGGAGTCAAGCAGACTTGTTTCAAAGGTGTCTTTTGTCTCTTGGAAACTTTGGAAAAAAAGAAAAGGGTTATTCTTTATGGAAAGGCCACAATGAAATATTAAGAGCAAATGGAAAGAGCGGAAAAGAGGATTCTGATCGGTCTTTGTTGTGTTTTGGAGGCTTCTGAAAATCCCCAGAATTGTCTCCCAGCCAGGTTTTACACATACTGTGTGGCGCTCTAGGTATGAAGAGGTTAATACTCTTGTCCTGTAATGAAAAGCTTCCTCACTCCAGTGAACGTGTACATAGTCTCAGCTACAGTGTCTTTTGTTAGGACTTGAAGCATGTGCTTTATACATGGAGATCACAAACAGTAATCTCCACCTGGTTGCATTGTGCTCTGTACAGTCAACAATAGGAGGTATTTACATGTCATAATGGGCAATGAAGAAAGAATCTGTATTAGTGACTAGTGAGAAAACATCTTCTATAAAATAGGTCTATTGAACTGCAGTGTATCAGTCTCCTGCAATATTCTGCAGGTATTCAACCTGCTTACTTACCTGTAGTTCAATGTATTGTGGCTATTGCTGTTATAGAAATAATTACTGATGACTTGAACTAAATAGTTAACCCCTTCCCGACATTCCACATACATTAACGTCATCATGTTGGGAGGGAATATAGAGAGGGCTTATTCGTAATAGCAATGACTTTTAGTTACAGCTGGGATCTGCTGCCAGCGGTCAAGATCGGCAATAAAAGTCAGTCTGATTTATGAAGATATAACATTATTCATCCTGTACTGAGAACACCATTGAAAACAAAGGGAGATATGCATGTACAGGGCTGCACCAGTATTCTGGTTTCCTTTCAGCCCAAAAACTGGCACAACCCTGTTCTCTAGATTTATGAGCAGCCACACTCCAAAATTAGGCACATTATGTGGTGCCCGTGACACTTTGTAATGCACCTGAGATTGGGGGTGTTCTGGAAGCATGTTGTAGTGGAACTAGAAAGCACCAAATCTATGACCCGCAGTAGAACAGGTTCATAAATTCAGGGGCATTCTACACTCCTCTAAAGCTATTTAGAACTGGCCTCGTATATATCGCCTAAAGTACCCAAAGCAAAAAGTGTAGGTTTTTCTGATCACTTCACGTCTCCCAAAAATTTTGAAATAAGTGATCTAAAATCCACATGCATCCCAAAATGGTACCAACAAAAACTACACTTCAGTCCACAAAATACAAGCCCTCTCTCAGGTCAATAGATGGTAAAAAAAAAATGTTATTGGTCACAGAAAATTATGCTGCAACGCAAAAGTAAAAAAAAAAAGTTTTTATTTATTTAAAACTATTAAAACATAACAAAAACTCTAACAATTTGTTTTATTCGGCTCATACTGACCTGCAGAATAAAGATAACATCTCCTTATACAGTAAGGTAAACTACGTAAAAACCAAATCCTCCAAAGATGGTGCATTTGTGGGGGGTTTTTAACCACACAAAGAATTTTTTTGTTTCCCAATACACTTTGGTCTGTCTGTCTGTGAGTCAGCCTGTCTGTCTGTCTGTGAGTCTGTACTATATTGTACGATAAATGGTACCATCTGACGGAAAAATAAAATAACCATGGATCTTAGAGAGCAAGGGAGAAAAAATTGTGCGTTAGGTAAACAAAAATTGCTATGTCGGGAAGGGGTAATTATTTTATTACATAAATTTGCTTTCAATGTTATAGATAGTGTGGTACTCATCAAATTTAAAATTGTGGTCCTAAGTGGTAAAATATTGTATCAACAACACAGTCTCATTTAATCAATTAGGAAGGTAGTGTGCAGACATGATAGTGTTGATCTCTAGCACTTCTAGGGCCACTGCTAGGGGATTTAAAGATCAGATGAACTAGCCCCAAGGCTTATCTTCCAGTTTCCCACACACATACAATAAATTATTTCTGTACATACACTCACCGGCCACTTTATTAGGTACACCATGCTAAAACGGTTGGACCCCTTTTCCTTCAAACTGCCTCAATTCTTCGTGGCATAATCCACAAGGTGTTGCAACGATGCCAATTGGTACCAAGGGCCCAAAAGTGCCAAGAAAAATTCCCCACATGACACCACCACCACCAGCCTGAACCGTTGATAAAAGGGCAGGAGGGATCCATCTTTCATGTTTTGACCCCAAAAATTCTGACCCAACCATCCGAATGTCCAGCAGAAATCGAGACTCATCAACCGGGCAACTTTTTTCCAACTTCACTGTCCAATTTCGATGAGCTTGGGCAAATTGGAGCCTCAGTTTCCTGTTCTTAGCGAAAGGAGGGGCACCCGGGGGGTTTTGGTCTCTGCTGTACCCATCTGCCTCAAATCCCGTACTGTGGTAAAGATGTTTTGCCACAGTTGTAACTGGCAATAGTTTTATTAAATTTATTTATCTAAAAACTCGAACCATCTAACAATTCTCGCTTTGACCTCAGCATAAAAGACATTTCCGGTAAGGAACTGAAACCAGCTCCTGGTGTTTGTTTTTTTAACCACCAAAAAATTCTCTTTTTAAACCCTTGGTATGTTGTCGTGAAATCCCTGGAGTCGTGAGTTTCTGAAATATAGTACCGAAAGGCCATCTGACGGAAATAACAAACCATGGACTTTAAAGACCAAAGAAAAAATTTCTTAGTCATAATGATGCTCTGTCGAAGGGAAATTGTTTGCCCATTTCTAAAATGCCTATATGATAGTGTGCCCCAATTAAATTGGGCCTGATTGAAAATAATGTTAACCACAGTGTCATTACCTAATAAAGGTGGCCGTGAGACATATAGGTGTCAAAGCACTTCACCATGCTAGGGATTAAATCATATCCCCTTACCACACACAACTACATATTCCTTACAATACAGTTACTTAAATAAACAAAATTACTATACAATGCCAATTACTAAAAGCCAATGATACCACTTTACACCCTCCAAATAATACTACCATACCATGACCACTATCATTATCTGTATATAGTGTCTCAATAATATTACAATTCTACAACTGAATAAAAGAAAAAACACTATATAAAGACCAAAACTGTCTCTATACATGACCATATAGCAGTAAGATACCAATTCTATACCGATGCTATGTCAACCATATAGGTAAATATAGTACATTTAAATCCTGTGATTCACAATTAGTGTCTTGAGTTCTTCACTTTTCTGATATTTTCTGTCTCGCCCAGACCGTCAAGACAAATTCTTCCAGCCAAGACTTGTGCCTGTAACCCAGACATATTTGGCTTCTCACTTGTTCAGCTGCTACTTCTGTGCCTGTTCCTAACTAAATTGTCCTTACTCCTATACTTGTGTCGCTCAGCACCATCTTACCCTCCCCACTGTCTAGTGTCTTCCTACATCAATCTACTCCAGAATCCTTACAGTATTTAAAGGACCAGTTTCACCATTTCCTAATTTCATCAACATTTGAATATGCACCCTCCTCCATCACTCTGGGCTGTAGCAATTTCACCTTTAATCTTGATACTACATCCTAGTGTAACTCTTCATATACGCATCAGCCATTGATAATGGAAGCTTCTTCATCACTTATGATCTTGAGATATCCTGTGAGAAGGTGCACAACCCCTGGTTTTTCCCTACACAAAATCCATTAGTAACCAAGTAGGTCCACATATCCAGTATAAATTGCAGTGTCCCTAAATACTTTAGAAATAATATTATCAAAACTATAGTGATCCTCCCAAAATAGTGCCACACAGATAACACCCCAAATACTATAGTGTCAAGGAGATTGTGTCCCATATTGTGCCCCACAAACATGCCCCACTTGTGTCCCACAATGTAACAGTACCCAACAAAATAATAGTCCCCATACACAGCAAAAGCGATCTACCCAGAGCCAACAAACAAAAATAATCCTCCTATTAGTGAATCACAACGTAATAATACCCGTCTTTGTGCCCCTACACATAATAACAATGTGGCTTTTACAGTAATGGTGCCTTCTATCTGCCCCCTATATTTACTATTTTGCCATAGGCAAACTTAAACTCTATCAGTTCTCTATCTATTAAACACTAAAACCTAACTTTTATTTTATCTAACTTTAACCTCTATACACCTATTTAAAAACCTATCTCTATCCTCATCAATTAACCCTTTTTTGCTTCTGAAAGAGGGAATAACTCCCTTCTATCACAAGCTGGGGGAACCCCCCCCTATTAACAGAAGCCTTATATTTAGCAAAATACTTGCTTCAGTAAGGGGTCCCAAACCCAAAACTTGGCAGTCGTCCCTAAACCTAACACAGAACAAAAAGGCCCCCTTTGACCCGCTGCAGCAGGTACCTTGAAACAGAGGTTAGAACACAATTTAAAAATCATGCCTACCTCCCCCGAAGTTTCGCCAGCTAACCTGGCTTTAACAAGGCTTAGAGGGCCGATCAATGTGGGCTGAGCTCACTTTCCCTTTTTTATCAGTTAATAAACACCCCCTTTTAGGTCTCACCAATTAGCCATCAAGAATCCACATAAACCCCCTCCCCCCCTTCCTGCCGCAAAACTCATAACATGTCCTCTAAAAACTCCACCATGCCCTCATACCAACAACCTTCAGTCAAATTCGCCATCCCATAACGGGCTTGCGCCCCATCTTACGTGCTGCCTTGCCAAGCCACAACAAAAAACCCCCTCAGCCAATGACTGAATGGTTTTTCCATCTAACTTCTCTCATATTATTACAGTAATGGTGCCTCCCCATGCTGCCCCAACACAGTAATAATCCCCAAAACCCCCCTTCCCCTTTACATTCAAAGGGGAAAAAATGTCCCCCTTTATTCAAAATCTCCCTTTATGTAAAAAAATAAAGGTTTGTGGGCATTTATAATAAGTATTTTTTTTGGCTTTTTTTTACTGCCCCAAAACCCTAAAAATATCGTTTCCCCGGCCCTATTGAAAAGTGCTCTGATATGGGTTAGCAGTGTGCTTTTATCCTCAAGCAAATGATAAGTTATATTCTCCTTACCCACCCTCCCCCCTGATCATTTGACAAGCAGAGGGGCTGAGCCTGTGAAGTCAGGGGTCTGACACAGAAGGCTCAATGCATTGTACAGAGAGCCAAACTTTGCCCAGGTAGTGCCACACAGTTATTTTTCTTTGCTATAGGGCTTACAACTGTATTATATTAAACTTTATGATTCATACTTTCTAAAAATCATATATTTGTCCTGCTGTGCAGAACCAGGCAAAGAGCCATGTCCTCCCTTCCCACCTACCTCCTGCAAACATTCATTGATCACATGGCCGTGATGAAAGCTTTGTCATTACTCAGTGGGTGTGCTTTGAAGCCTGGCTCAGCTCAGAAACACTCCTCTGTAGTGGGCGTGATCTGAGCAGAGAAAGATCTGGCTGCATTCACTCTTGCCAGTCTGTAGTTTGCAAGTAAATATAAGTAATTACATTAGAGTAAATGCACGGGAAGAGGGACTGTTTATCTTTGAGTCCTGCTGTATAGAGCTGCAGTCATCATTTTCATGACAGCAGTACACAATCCCCCAGCTCTGTACAGCTGGGGAAGATTAAACACCAATGTCAGCACAATGTCTAGCAGTGATAACTGTGGAGGGAAGTCCTAGATTGCAGTGCAGTCTGGGAGTTGTAGGAAAGAGATGCTGAAGAACTACTAACGCTCTCACAAACAGGAAGTTTCACTGCAAAAAGTGGATCTTATTAAAGATGACTAAGGATGCAAAAGAAAATAAACACATGAAGGTAGCGGGATATCTTTACTTTTTAATATAAGTACTGTTTATAGTGTTCTATGAAATCTTTAAACTCCCGGATAACCCCTTTAAGCTATAAAGTATCCACATAGTGTCATACTTGGTAAAATAGTGGCATACTATACCTAAGTAATAATCTTTAAAAAGTGCCATCATATTCTCCAGTGTTTTATGTAAAATGACAGTAATCTAATCAAAAAATAAACAATGAAAACAAAGAGATATCTGCTTATAAAAGTTTAGAAGCTAAGAAGTGCCATACTATATGCCCATGTAGAGTCAGAAAGTGTTTATCTGGATCACACAGTACCTAGTGATAGTTACTCTTTGCTCGTACAAATAATGCATTCAGTGCTCATTTGTTCTATACAAAGGGCATAACAGAAAAGAGGATCCACTAGATTACATTGGATTTATCATTTGCTAAACTACGAAGTGGAATCTTAAGGAGGTGTGGACTTTCACACAGGGATTTCCCAGATCTCTACCCCTCAGAGTAATCTGTCAGCAATAACATAGGTGAAGATGGACACAAGACAGTGGTTTTCCATCTGTGAGGATCTATGGGACTCACTAACATACTTTGTGTTCAATTACTTTCTGTAAGCTTTTAGTCTTGATTTGTATTGATAATGGATGCAAAATGTTTTTTGATTGAGAACTAGACATGGTTGAATAATCCCAAGTTTAAAGACTTCAAAGTCTAATATCTTGGTTATAAACACAACTTAAAGACCAAGTGGAAAACCCAGTTGCTAGAGAACTTTACAATGGCTCGTAGAGCACCAAAAGTATTAAGGGTGACACAGACACCAAATTCTAAATCATTATTCTGGTCATCATTGGTTAAATGCAAAAAAGAACTGTAGCCTTCAATTAGGCTTATACAAATCTTGTGCAAGACAAAAGGGTGATTCTTGATCAAACTTAAAAAAGATTGACTAAACCAATTGAACAAGGCCTTCAATTTAAAACTAGGAAGAAATATTTTGCATATCTAGAGACTGGAACTTTTAGTTCTAGCTCAGTCAGATTTGCTGTTCACAAATGTTCATCAACCATTTTCAAGTCCTGTCACAGATTTAGGTCTGGATTGTGACTGGGCCATTTTGTCACAGGCATATGATTTGATTTAAACCCTTCTATTGCATACATGCCAACTCTCCCGCTTTTGGCGGGGGGGGGGGGGGTCCCGCTAATGGGGGTCCCCCACCGCCCTCCCGGCAGAGTTGGCATTCCTCCCGCCACCAGCAGGCAGCGGGGGGACCGCGGGGCGCCAGAGTAGCGCTGGTGCTCTACTCTGGCGCCGCCGGGGCCGCTCCTACAGGCGGTGAAGCGGGCCGCTCACCCACCTGGCGAGTTTTCACTGACTTTGTGGGGGCCGCAGCCGCACAGTCAGTCAGCAGTACAGGGAGAGGCAGGAGAGATCGCTCCCCTCCTCCTCCTCCTGTATGTACCTGGCCGGTGTGCGGGGAGGAGGGAGGAGGGATCGTTCCCCTCCTCCCTTCTCCCCCTGTATGTACGGCGCCGGTGTGCGCTGTACATACACCTCAGTGTCGCAGGGGGCGTGACGTGCGGCTGCACTCCCCCTGCGATGCTGAGAATACTCAGTCGGCTGGGAGATGTCCGGAGCTGCAGGAGCCTGGTGAGGTAAGTGGCTTTTATTATTTTATTTTTATTAGTTATAGGGGGCTCTACCTGGCTACAATGGGGGGGGTCTACCTGGCAACAGAGGAGGCACTACCTGGCTACAATGGCTCTACCTGGCAACAGAGGGGACTCTACCTGGCTACAATGGGGGGGGCACTACCTGGCAACAGAGGGGGCACTACCTGGTTACAATGGGGGGGGGCACAACCTGGCAACAGAGGGGGCACTACCTGGCTACAATGGGGGGGCACTACCTGGCTACAATGGGGGGGCACTACCTGGCTAACAAAGGGGACATCTACCTGGCAACAATGGGGGCACTACCTGGCTAACAAAGGGGGCATCTACCTGGCAACAAAGGGGGCATCTACCTGGCAACAGAGGGGGCACTACCTGGCTACAATGGGGGGGCACTACCTGGCTACAATGGGGGGGCACTACCTGGCAACAGAGGGGGCACTACCTGGCAACAGAGGGGGCACTACCTGGCTACAATGGGGGGCACTACCTGGCAACAAGAGGGGGCACTACCTGGCTACAATGGGGGGGCACTACCTGGCTACAATGGGGGGGCACTACCTGGCTAACAATGGGGGCATCTACCTGGCAACAGAGGGGGCACTACCTGCTAATAAAGGGGGCATCTACCTGGCAACAGAGGGGGCACTACCTGCTACAATGGGGGAGCACTACCTGGCAACAGAGGGGGCACTACCTGGCTACAATGGGGGGGCACTACCTGGCTAACAATGGGGGCATCTACCTGGCAACAGAGGGGGCACTACCTGGCTAATAAAGGGGGCATCTACCTGGCAACAAAGGGGGCATCTACCTGGCAAAAAAGGGGGCATCTACCTGGCAAACAATGGGGGCATCTACCTGGCTGACAAAGGGGGCATCTACCTGGCTAACAAAGGGGGCATCTACCTGGCTACAAATTTGGCTCTACCGGGTTACAGAGCGGGCTCTACCTGGCTACTGAGGGGGCATCTACCTGGCTACAGATGGGGCATCTACCTGGCTACAGAGGGGCATCTACCTGGCTACAAGGGGGCATCTACCTGGCTATAAGGGGGCATCTACTTGGCAACAGAGGGGCATCTACCTGGATACAAGGGGGCATCTACTTGGCTACAAGGGGGCATCTACCTGCCTGTAGGGGGCAATACCTGGTTATGGGGGGCTACTACCTGGCTATAAGGGCATCTACCTAACTGTCTTCCACAGCCGTTATGCAGTTAGGTGGAGTGGGTGTGGCTTTTTGAAGGGGCGTGTCACACCTACAAGATGGGCGTGTCCATGGATCTTCTGCTTTTTCAATTTCAAAAGTTGGCAACTATGTTCTATTGTAGCTTTGGCTGTATGTTCTGTGTCATGCTGGAAGGTGAACCTACGCCCCAGTTTCAAGTCTTTTGTAGCCTCTAACAGGTTTTCCTCCAGTATTGCCCTGTATTTAGCTGCATCCATCTTTCCATCAACTCTGATTAGCTTCCCAGTCCCTACTAAAGCAAAGCATCCCCACAGCATGCTGCTGCCACCACCATGCTTCATGGTTGGGAGTGTATGTTCAGGATGATGTGCAGTGTTGGCTGTCCTTCACACATTGCATTTGGCATGTAGGCCAAAAAGTCCAATTTTGGCTTCATTTAACCAGAGCACCTTCTTCCACCTCCTTACTGTGTACCATAGATAGCTTTTTGCAAACTGACTTCTTATGTTCATCTAGAGTGACCCTGGACCTCTTGGCTGCTTATCTAATTAGTGCTCCCCTTGTCTGGCTGTCAGTTAAGGCTGATGACCATGTCCTGGTAGATTAGCAGTTGTGCCATTGTCACGGGCAATGGTAGTGGATCTGCTAGACCACCGCAAGCGATGGCGTAAGCCACACCAAAGAGCAGAATCTAAGTAGCACCCGGTTTTCACCAGAGCCCGCCGCAAAGCGGGATGGACTTGCTGCCGCGGGAAACGACCAGGACGCTTTCACTGGCGTGACTTGCTTGCTGTAGCAACCAAGGGTAAGCGTGGCACAGAATCGCTTGACGTAGATGTAGTCGGGGACAGGCAGTAGGTCAGGACAGGCGACAGAGGTTCGTGGTCGAGGGACGGAAGCTTGGAAGGTACAGTACACGGTAAGACAGACGAGGCTCAAGGAACGCTTTCTCTATAGGCAAATGGTACTAAAGATCCGGCACAAGACTCAGGAAGGGGCAGGCCTAAATAAGGGCAGCGACCGGCAATACCCAATTACCGGTCCGCTGGCCCTTTAAATCTCACAGAGCTGGCGCGCGTGCCCTAGGGAGCGAGGACGCGCGCGCCGGGAGACTGGAGCTGCAGCAGGAGTGCGGCCGGTTAAGTAGGCAGGGATCGGGCCGGCAGAGTGAGCGCACCCACTGCCCGACATGCGGCGCCGCTTGCGGGGGACACACGGGTGTGCCTACGAACCGGGACGAGGTTCGCAGGACCACCCGTGACAGCCATAATCCTTCCATTTACAGATGATGGATTAAACAGTGCTACGTGAGATGTTCAGATCTTGGGCTATTTTTTTTTTTTTAAATCTAACCCTATAATACACTTTGCCACAACTTTATTCCTGAGCTGTATGGAGTGCTCCTTGGTTGTTATGATGCTGTTTATTTACTAACTTCTCTAAAAAAAAACCTCTAAGGCCTTCACAAAACAGCTGTAGTTATACTGAGAATATATTACATAAAGATGTACTCTATTTTACTAATTAGTTGAGTTCTAAAGACAATTGATCCCAATGGATTTTATTTAGAGGCATTAGAGTACAGGGGGCTGAATACATATGTGTGCCACACTTTTCGGTTTCTTAATTTGCCAAAATTTGGAAAAGTACAAATCATTTTCTTTATACTTCTCAAATACCTGCTACTTTGTTTTGCTCTATCACATAAAAAATCAATACAATACTACAGTGATTAGATTTCAGCATGTGAGGACAGGCAAATGGAGACTTTCTTTTAAATACAGTTCTCTTTTGATATTGCACTTTTCAAGAGATAAGAGAGATTTTATCTGCTGTGAGTGCACACATGCGCCCAGTTATGAATTAACACTGATTGTTAATCAATTTCTCCTGCTGCTGTACAAATGGAACAGACAACAGGTAGAAATGACAGGCAATTAGCAAGACAACCCATATAAAGGAGTGGTTCTGCAGGTGGTGACCACAGACCATTTCTCTGTTTTCATGCTTTTTGCCTGTTGTTTTCCTCACTTTTGCATGTTGTCATTGCTCTCACGCCTAGAGGTAGCATGAAGTGCTGTCTACAACCCACATTAGTTGCTCAGGTAGTGCAGCTCATCCAGGATGGCCCATCAAGGCAAGCTGTGGCAAGAAGGTTAGTTGTGTCTGTCAGCACAGTGTCCACAGTATGGAGCAGATACCAGGAGACAGGCCAGTACACCAGGAGACATGGAGGGGGCCGTAGGAAGGCATCAACCCAGCAGCAGGACTGCTACTTCCTCCTATGTGCATGGAGGAACAGAAGGAGCAGTGCTAGAGCCTTGCGAAATGACCTTCAGTAGGCCACTAATATCCATGAAGGTGGTATGATGGCCCAACATCCACAAAACACCATGCAGGGTGATTGGCATTTACCAGACAACACCAACATTGGCAGATTCGATTTGTTACCCTGTGCTCTTCATGGATGAGAGCAGTTTCACACTGAACACGTGACAGATGTGACACAGTCTGGAGAAGCTGTGCGAAACGTTCCGCTGCCTTCAATATCCTCCGGCATGATCGGTTTGGCAGTAGATCAGTAATAGTATAGGGAGACATTTCTTTGGAGGGTCGCACAGCCCTTCATATGCGAAACAGAGGTTCCCTGACTGCCATTAGGTACCTGGAAGAGTTCTTCAGATCCATTGTGAGACCATATGCAGGTGCAGTGGGCCCTGGGTTTGTTCTGATGCATGACATTACTAGGCCTCATGTGGCTGAAGTGTGTCAGCAGTTGCTGCATGATGAAGGCATTGATGTTATGGACTGGCCTGTACATTCCCCAGACTTGAATCCAATCGAGCACATTTGGGACATCATATCTCATTCCATCCACCAACACCACATTGCACCACAGACTGCCCAGGAGTTGAAGGAGGCTTTAATCCAGGACTGGGAAAAGATCTGTAACAGTCTGGTGGTGGATCCACTGGACCACCGCAGGCGATGGCGTAAGCCCCCACCAGGGAGTGGAATCTAAGTGGGTCCCGGTATTCACCAGAGCCCGCCGCAAAGCGGGATGGTTTTTGCGCGGCGGGAGTCCACGGGGGTCCTACCCTGGCGGGGTTTCCCTGCGTGGGGGCCAAGGTACGAGGTTCGGAACGGCAGACAGCTCGTAGTCGGGTAGGGGCAGGGTCAGGGCAGGCGGCTCAGGCTCGAGACGGTAACACGCAGGGGGGCGGACAGGCGGCTCTGCCTGTAGACAAAAAACACGCAGGAGGTCAGGACGGCGCTTGTCTCGTAAACGGTAACACGCAGGGGGTCAGGACAGGGGGCTCTGGTCGTAGCGGTAAATGTGGCAGACATCGGTACACGGAAGGAAAACGGGGACTCTCTGACACCCTTTCTCTAAGGAAATACACAAAGGCCCGGGCGAGGGCCGCCAGGAAGACCCGGGACATAAATAGGGCAGTCCCCGGAAAATTAAACCCAAATTTTACCGGCCACTTTTCCCTTTTTAAATTCAAACTCCCGGCACGCCGCGCCCCTGGGGGCGGAGCCACGCGCCCGGAGACGGGCCGACAGAGCAGGAGCGGGGCCGGGTAAGTGAACGCAAACAGGGGCGGGACCGAGCGCCCCCGAGCCCGAGGTGCGGGACGGGCCCCGCGGAAGCGGGGACGGGCCCCTATGACCCGGGGACAGTGGTCACAGGGGGCCGTGACAGTCCCCCCCCCCTTGGGGCCCCCACCCGGGCCCCCTTTCTCTTACTGGTTTGAAGAAATTTTTTTGGGATGAGGTGCGGTTTAGGATATTCTCCCCCCGGGTTTCCCAAAGGGACCCCTCTTGGGGCCCAAAACCCTTTCCCCCACCACCAGGAAGTATCGCTTTCCCCTAGTTCTCCCCCCATCCCCAGTTTACCTTGACCTCAAAGACATTGGGGGCCATCACCACAGAGGGGAGGGAACAGCCTTCGGGGAAAAATGTTTAAGGGACCAGGGTTTAAATAAGGAGAGATGAAAAAAATTGGGGATTCTCATTTGGGGGAGCCGGGTTTGTATGACCCCCGGGTTGATGGGGCTGATGACCTCAAAGGGTCCCAGGAAACGGGGTCCCAGTTTGTGAAAGGGCCCTCTTTGGGTTGGACAAACAGCGGGAGCCCCCCTTGTCACCGGGGGAGAAACTGGGGGGGGGATTCTTCTTTGTCCCTGAGTTTTCATGCGCTGGGGAAGCGAGGACAGCGATGGGGGTCGGGCCAGATGACCTTCAATCTTGGGGCCAGGCGCCCGCCCCGGGACCTCGGAGGGGGTTTCTAGAGGCAGAGAGGGCGGGGATGCGGCCATACACTGTGAAGGGATCCCCCGCGGACTCAGATCAAGAGAGTTATAGGAGAACTCCGCCCACGGCAGTAAATTGGACCAAATCGTCTTGACAAACCGAGAAAAATGGCAAAGGAAAACACCCAGGACTTGTTGACCCTCTCCATTGGCCTTTCGTCGGGGGTGGTAAGCGGAAGAGAAGTCGAGCTTCACCTGAAGTTGGTTCACGGCTCGCCAAAAAACCGGAGCAAATTGAACTCCCCGTCCAAACAATCTGTTTGGGGGAGTCCAGCGCAAAACAAGGAAAGAACAGCTTCGCCAGGCGGGGGTCCGGGGCAAGCCGGGCAACTGGAGAAATGGCCTTTTTGGAAGAGCGATCCGTAATCCCCCAATAATGGTGTTGCCAGGGAGGGAGGGGTCATTATGAAGTCCATCGAAATGTTGGTCCAGGTTGGGGGGGGAAGGGTAGGGGCTGAAGTGGGCCTGCGGCTTGTGACGGGGGTTTTTTGGGGGCACAGGAGTCACAAGACAAACGAAGTCCTTAAATCCTTTTCCAGCTCTGGCCACCAATAGAACCGGGTTTATCAGGGAAAAGGGTTCTTCGGGCGCCGGGATGCCCCCCCAATGACAGCCCCCATTTTAAGATCGTCCGAAGACCCAGGACGCAAAAACCCCTTCCAGAGGGCCTTTCCCGGGAGGCCACGGGCTGCCGAGATGAGACGTTCTGGAGGAATTTGTGTTCTGGAAGTATCTTCACCCACCACGGGGGGCACGGGAGAGGGCGTTACTCCACATTTTCCGGGCGGCCCTGAAGTGGTTAAAATCGAAACGGGAGAAGAAGGCGACCCCCTCCTGGCGTGGGTTAAGTTGCTGAGCCCTGCAAATTGGGGTTTTTTTTGGGGGTCCGAGTAAAGGGATGGAAAAAAACGGGCGCCCTCCGCAGAAAACCCCCACTCCCGAGCCAATTTTAGGGCTAGTAGCCCCCGGGCACAAATCGGTAATTCCTCTCCGCCGAGAAAACTCTTGGAAAAAAAGGCCGCACGTTACAGTCTTACCCGTGGGCCCTTTTTGCGTAAGAACTGCTCCGGGCCCTACAGATGAGGATCCACCTCCAGTGTAAGGGGTTTCGGGAACCCGGGCGTGAAAGGGAAGGGGCCCTTTGGAAGTGGCTTGAGTTTGAGAACGCCTCCTGGGCCCCTCGCCCGGGCCAGCTGTGGGTTAGCTTTTTTTTTGGGAGGGTCTATTGGGGCCACCACTAGAGAAGTGGGGAGAACTGGCGATAGTAGTTGCAAAACCCCCCCAAGAATCGTGATAGCCCGCAACCCGACGGGGCGGGCCACTGCAACACGGCAACATTTTGCGGATCCTCCGTGGGCCTTGGTCAGAGTGACGTACACCAAAAAACGGGGGGCCAGTCGTGGAAGAGGCACTTCCCACTTGGCATACAGGGGTTTCTCCGGGGCTCTCAGTACTTGACGAACAGGCTGCGGTGGGCCGGGGTCAGGAGAGAAACCAGGATGTCATCAAGTAGACCCCCACGAGGTGAGGAGGAGGCCCTAACACGTCATTCACTCTCCTAAAAAGACGGCGGGAGCGTTGCACAGTCCAAGGCATCACCGGTTCAAAGCCCATCCCTGGTTTTAAAGGGCCTTCCATTCTCCCCCTGCGGATTCGGACCAAGTTGTAGGCCCCTCTCAGGTCCAACTTGGAGAAAATCTTGGGCCCTGAAAGCGATCAAACGTTCATGATCAGGGGCAATGGATAACGGTTCTTTACCTGATCTTGTTCAAGCCCAGGAAATCTATGCAGGCCGCAAGGTACCGTCCTTCTTCTTCACGAAAAAAAAACCCCGTGCCAGCGGGGAGGGGAAACTTTCGGGAACCCTTTTTCCGGGAGATTTCCCCGGGAGTCTCGGACTGGTTTGGGCCAAAAGACAGTGGGAACTGGGCCCCGGGGGACTGGCACCCGGCAGTAATCGATTGGGCAATCGTTGGGCGATGCGGGGAAGCTTCATTTTGTCTCTCAGAGCACATGGGCGTACTCCAGTTTTCGGGGGCAGCCCGGGCAACGGCTCCTGAGGGTAGCGCGGAGCGGGGAAGCACCGGGCGAGCTGCTACCAAACAACCCCCCCGACATTTGGGGCCCCAAAATCCCCTTTCCCCCAGTAGCCCTCCGGATAGGAAGTGGAGCCGCAGCCATGGGAGTCCGAGAAGGAGCGCCGACGAAGAGAGGCAACACTAAAGGAAATCTTCTTTTTCACATGGGGGGACAGTGGCTTGGTGAAAATGGATGGTGTACTAAGCAGCTCCTCGTGACAGAGATGACAAGCGGTTTTCCCAGGCGTTCCACCGACAGCCGATACTGCTTCACTAGGGACTGATGTTTTAAGTTTTCCCGGCGGGGGCCCGAGTCCAGAAACGCTGGAACTTGGGAAAGTGATACAGCCTGACATGACCTGCCGGGCCAAAAAACAGACGTGGGGAGGAGGAGGGTTTACCTAGGAAAAGCCCCTCCCCCAATCCTAGTGCGGGAGTTTCCCGAGGTTGGGCGCTTGGGACAAAATTCCCCCGAAAATGCTCGGCTGCCCCCAGTAGAGGGACAAGTTCTTTTTCCGGCGCTGGGCCAATTCTTTCCAGGAGGCGAGCCCGATCAAACTGCCGCCCGTCGGGGTGTTGGCAGTTGGGCCGGAGGGGCCCCTTGGAACACCGGGCCAGGCAGGAAACCGGCGAGGTTTGGGCTGACTGACGCCTTTCCGAAGTTTTTCCTCCCCGTTTAAGGAAACGACGCAAAGTGGGTTGCTAACCGGGTCAAGTCCTAGGGGGAAACGGGGGGTCCTAGCGGCCAAAACATCCTTTAAACCCGGCTTGAGACCTTTCTTTAAGGAGCCACAGAGCAGCCTCGTTTCCATGACAGTTCAGAGGCCAGAGTCGGAATTGACCGCTTAGTCTCCCACAGACATCCCCCTGGCGTAAGTTAGGGGCTGTCTCAGCGGAGGATGCACGGGCCTGGTTCCTTTAAGACTTGCGGAAAAATCCGAGGGAAAACCCCGTAGATCCGCCCTCACTGGATCGTTTCTGTCCCCATAGGGGGGGTTTGCCCATGCCAGGGCCTTCCGGGGGAAAGGGGGCTGACCCCCGAACGCACCTTCGCACGTCAACAGGAACTGGGCATAAGCCCACAGCAAGAGCATTGGGGGAAAGACCCCCCCCAGAGCTTGGGGCACCGTCGTACTTAGGGTGGACGACAGGGAAGCTTGGGACCCCCCAGCGCCACGGGGAAACCCTTGAGGGGGAAAAAAAGACAGGGGCCGCAGAGTTGCTGCGCTGGGGTGTGATAAGCTGCTGACCAGGAGAAAGTTGCTCAAGTGCTGTGCTTGGCGCATCTGTTGGGTTGCTTGACCACGACGGTGGGATTTGGCAAAAACTTGCAAAGGGCACTTGGCGGGTCCATGGCCGATCCTACGTAACAGTCTGGGGGGTGGACCACGGACCACCGCAGGCGAGGCGTAAGCCCCCACCAGGGGTGGGGGGGGAATCTAAGGGTGGGCCGGGGGGGGGGGGTTTTCACCAGGGGGCCCGCCGCAAAAACGGGTGGTCTGCTGGGCAGGAGTCCCCCAGGTCCTACCCTGGGGGCTTGCCTGCGGGGGCGGCCAAGGGTACGAGGTACAGGAAGGCAGCAGGGGTCGTATCGGGTCAGGCAGGGGGTCCCGGGGGCGCGGCTCAGGCCGTAACGGAACACCAGGAGGTCGGAAGGGCGCTGGCTCGTAACGGTAAAACACGCAGGGGGTCGAACAGGCGGCCCCGGCTGTAGTTGGAAAACGAAGGCAGACAGCTTTCTCCAAGGGAAAATACACAAAAGGGCCGGCGAGGGCCGCCAGGAAGAGGCCCCCCAAAAATAGGAGCAGTGCCCCAATGAACCAATTACCGGCGCACTGCCCCTTTAAATTCAAAAGCCGGCTGGCGGAGCCAGGCTGGGAGCGAGCCAGACAGAGAGGGCGCGGCCGATAAGGAACGCTGACAGGGGCCGGGACACGAGTGGACCCTAAGCCCGACGTGCGGAAGGGGTCCCCTGGGAAACAGGGGGAAGGCGGCCTGCGACCCGGGGCAGTGGGCTCGGGGCGTCCGTGACAAATCCCTAGGAGAACTTGCCGCCTCAAGGAGAGGCCCAGGGATTTTAGGGGGTCATACAGGCAGGGGGAGGGCCAAACACACTACTGACCCCTCAAATTTTTCCCTTTTTTTTAGGCATTTCCACTGAATTTTGGTCAACCTAAAAGTGATTTTCCCCTTTTTTTTGAGTATCATTTTAAATCCGACCCTGGTATTTAATTTAAATTTAAATTAAGCAGCATACCCAATGACACTAGTTGTGATGTCTCTGCACATAACCTGTCAGAAAACTACTTGTTATATCAAAGTAGTTTACACTTCTGGATACAAAAGCTGACTAATACCAATTGTGATGTCACAGCAGCATCCCACTGAATCCACCTATTTTAACACAGCAACAGACTAAGGAAACAGTTGTGGTCACAGCATTCCCGACACCGACAACCCCTTTTGAGCACAGTCACTTACATAACTGAATACTCCCCGTAAAAATCACAATCTTAACCCAAAGCAGATGCAACAAGCTACAAATGCAAATGTTTTAAAAGTGACTTGGGAATATGGTATGGCATATTTATTGGGCAGCATATATAATGGAGAAGTTTTTAAATAAGTGTATGTAGTTGCTCTTCTGAATTTTAAATATAATATTTGTAACTATCCATTTGTGTGTATTTGCTTTGTACATAGAGGGGCAGATTTATCAATGCTGACAAATACGTAGATAGTGTAAATTTAGGGCGACATGTCCGAAAAGTGGTGTATCTATGCCAGTTTTAGGCGCATTAAATCAGTCTAAAGTGCGCCTGAAAATCCAATACTTTTGGCATCAGGTATACCTTGCATAGATTACTTCATGCGCCTAAAATGGCACATTACATCAAAAAAGGGGGCATCGTATCAAGAAAGGGGGCATTGTATCAAAAAAGGGCGCATTGCATCAAAAAAGGATGCATTGCTCAACACTCGGCACATAGCATATCATTGGTAGTATATGGTATGAGTCTATCGAGGCTCATTGCCCGACGGGGGCGCATAACATATGTAAGGTGCCTCAATAGGCGCATTGCACGACGGGGCGCACAGTGCACCATATTTAGGCGCATTACAAAGTGTCGTTCCCGGTGTATAATGCGCCTAGTTTTGGTGTACAACAGTCCATTGACAACAAGAATATGACGTAAAAAGTGGTTTTGTCGCAAAATAGAACAAAAAACTGGCGTTGACTCTACAGTCTAACAATGCGCCACACTTATTATAGTATTGATTAATCTAGTGCAGTTTTAGACTGTGTAGTTCAAGCCTACATCTCCTATTAGTTGGCTTGGCTTACTTTATGCCACTAATTGCAGCAAGATTTTGATGCATTTTTTGCTGCACCTTTTCCCATTTAGCATTATTTATTACCTCCTCATGGGAATGGATTATTTTACCTAGCTCTATAGTGGTGAATGTGGCCTTTTGTGTGTGTTAATAATGTCCCATTTTTCTATGAATTGTACTCGCCACTTACCTCACCCACCATCCTCTCTACCTCTAGGCATCTATACATATATATGTTCATACATGTAGATGGCCGTCACCTACAGCATGTCCAGCATCTTAGATACAGCTTCCAATTGATGGTCTAAAAAATGTAAATGCTTACTCCAACTATCTATCATCCTGGTTCTACTTTTACTGTCAATTATCATCACTGAATTACATTGCCCAATAAGTCTAACTGATGGGGAGCTTTCGTTGCTGGTCTGTGTTTTTTATTCAGTGTATACTTTAGTCATCCCCTTGTAAGATGTCATGCTTTGTTGATTTTGTGAAGGAAAAGAGAAAAAGAACAACCTCTGCAGTGAAGTAATGAAACGTGTGTATTTCTGCTAATTTTAATGCAACATATACTGTCTATTTACTGAATCATCATACCAGATAAATTATACACGATGGGCGACATGTATGAAACTCGCCATGTCGGAGCGCAAGTTTTCGAGCGCTCGAACGTGAAAGCTGCACCTCATGTATGTCGGCGCCCGAGGTGCGCTCATACATGCGGTGTAAAGTCCACCACGCCAGTGTGTGAGGCGCAGTGCGGAACTTAGGCGCAGTGCGGGACTGCGCCTAAGATTCGCCGTGCGAGGAGGTGCGCTCATACATGCGGTGAAAAGTTCACCGCGCCTCGCCAGTGTATGAGGCGCAGTGCAGGACTTAGGCGCAGAAGGGACTGCGCCTAACATGTATTCCGAATCGGTACAGGATGGAGATGAGCGAAAAATCATTAAACATGTCCGTGCGGCATGGAGTATGAATAAAAAAATCTTTTTTATTATTTGTAAAACATTATCAGAAAAAGAGCTCAAACCTTCTAAAAAATACATAAATAAAATCACTTTCCAAAAATCTAGAACGGCGCAACATCAGGAATTAGGATCTTGGAAATTGCCGAGAAATACAGTAATTCAAATTCTGTAAGCGCTTCTCATTGGTCGTCAGAAACCAGCCAATCAGAATAGGAGTGACAGTGAACCATTAAAACCTATGGAGAAGTATTGACCAATCAGATTCAAAGGCGGGACAGTTCAAAATACAGTAAAATGCAGAAAGAGCTGATTGGTTTAAGTAACAGGGCTTGGCTATCCCGGGCCCAAC
>JAODAL010042804.1:0-34457 GCA_025379985.1 Phyllomedusa bahiana
AAAAATCAATTAGGTTTTCAGGGGAAATTTCAATTAAAAAGGAACTTTTAAAATGAGTGACCATTTCATGGTCTGGGCTAGTCTCAAAGCATAACAACATTATCATTTTTTCGCCGGTTTTAGGATTTTAAAACCGCCGAAAATATTATCGTTCAGGCAGCCCAAAGAGACAATAGAAAAAAAACCTTAGTCTCCAAGGTCGTTTTTTCTCTGCTATCTTTGGTGCCATTTTTAAACCCAAATGTTTTTTAAATACCCAAACGCTTTGGTTTTTTTGTCATCCCCCCATAAATAAATTATTGGGACGGCAGAAAAACTAGAACCGACAGTGGTTTTTGCAAAAATCCTGACAAAGACTGCGGTCCTGTATCGGACAAAAAACATAATACACATAATATCCTTGTTTAGTACAAAAAAAATCCGTTTGCTTACTGTCTGGACAGCAGACTCGAGCGCCGCATGCCACAAACAAATGGCGCATGCACAGAAGAAGTCAAACCAAGTCATGCCAACACAGAGAGACTTCCCTACAGCGCAGGCGACGGATAATGCAGCAGCACACGCACCATACATAGAACTAAAAAAAAAAAATAATAATAATAAGGGAACAGAAAGAGCATCTTGAGCCATAGTGTATGCTTTATACTAATGTTAATCGCCACAAAGCTAAAATATATCATTAACCAGGACATAAATAGGATGCATGGTCATACATAGGAGCATATTTATAATCCTCATATACCAGGTGAAGTACCACCAGTTGCAATGGAATAACAATCCAAAGCATATAACTCTGGATTAAATGCCAACAGCAGGAGCCAGAAACTAGTTGCTCCAAAGCAATAGAGCAACCAATCGCAAGCAACAGGTCACCTTTCAATAAGGAGCGCAATATTCAATGACAGTGCAATAACCTCCCTAGACCGAAAAGATATAATAGAGCCTGGAAACTGTAAATAAACTTAGACAAGATACCCATGCATAAGAAACATATAAATAAACTATAACGAAAAGATAGGAAAAACACCATCCTATTCAGGAGACAAAAAATTGGAGAAAGACAGAAGCCCGAAGTTCGATCCAGCAGTATTCCAAATATGTATTTACAAATATAAAGAAAGAAAAGAAAAATAAAGTTAGTAAATAATAAATTCCAATCAATGGTATAAAAAATATACTTCAGCGCAGCTTGTGCTAAATTACTTAAGAGAAGAAACATGCAAAATAATCACAAGAGTCAAGTGAAAACCTGCTAAGTGTCATCTAAGGACACATCTGGGGGAATATTTTAAATTCCAGATTTAAACCCATGGGATTAAGAGTATGTAGTTTATGGAACCACTTTAACTCTTTGCGTTTTAAGGTAAGTAAGCGGTTACCACTGCGTTTATTTGAAGGGACATGATCAATAATGATAAACTGAAGTTCATCAATTTTATTTTTATAAAATGTTAAGGTCTATAAAATGTTTAGGCAGTGGATGTTAAATTTTACCAGTGCAAAAAGTAGATTTGTGTTTGCTAATGCACATCCTGCACTCTTGAGAAGTTTCCCCGACATAAAGAAGTGCACGCGGACACGTCAGAATATATATATATATATATATTATATTTATATTTATATTATATTATATATATATATATTATTAAAATTTAAATAAAACCAACTACGACAAGTAAAAAATTTTTAAAATTTTTTGTAGCCTTTTTTTGTCTTCAGATGTGCAAAAGAATCACTTTTAATAAGATTTCTATAAGAATGGTAATTCAGCATAGGATAACAACCCATTTTTTGAGGTTTGAAAACCTCTGACTTTCAGCAATATCCATCCTTAAATCGTCAGAAACGAGGATATCTTTAAGATTCCTATGTCTCCTATATGCCATTCTAGAGGCAGAATTGAACTGTGGTGTAGTTGGAAAATTCTCTTTCAATATGTGCCATTCTTTATTGATAATCTCTTTACTTTATTTGAAATGTTTGAGAAAGTAGCAAAAAAAGTAGTACGTGGAGTAGGGGGACTGCGATCCCTAAAATTGAATAAAGAACATCTATCTAAATTGTCAACCTTTTGTCATTGTGAAGCAATAATTCTGTCAGGGTAACTGCGCCTTCTACATGTAGCAGACATCTCATTACGTCTGCTATTGAGGACCAAGGGGTCATCTTCAATCCTCTTGACTCTAAGAAATTGACTGAAAGGTAATTAATTAATTATAAAATGAGGATGAAAACTATCAAACCATAAAAGATTGTTTCTGTCTGTATGTTTGACAAAGAAATCTGTAACTAATCTATCTACATTCTTAGAAACAATAGTATACAACAATTGGATATTAGAAAGAGAGGATGTAATGGTGAACTTGATATCAGGATCTATATTATTCAAAAACAGAAAAAGGTCTTTAAGTTGATCAAAATAACCTGTCCAAGTGACAAAAATATTGTCTATATATCTCCACCATCTCAAAATATATTTTAGGAAATGGCTGTTGGGGACTGGGGAACCTCAGATTGATAGGCTTGCACTTTTTCCAGACCTGAAGACTCCAGAAAACCTGTGGGATCACCTGAGTCGCTGTGTAGAAGCTTCGAACTCTGTACCCTTAACAACCAATATTGGAGTATCAACAGAAATGTATTCAAACATAACCTTTAATAAATCATCTAAGACCTTACATAGTTACATAGTTTGTCAGGCCGAAAAAAGACATACGTCCATCCAGTTCAGCCTATTGTGCTAAAGTGTTTCTAAAGTGTTGAAGTGTTGATACAGAGGAAGGCAAAAACCCCCATGAGTTAGAAGCTAATTGTCCTCAAAGTTAGGGAAAAAATTCCTTCCTGACTCCAATTGGCAATCGGAATATATCCTGTATTTAACGACCCCCCCCTTCCCGAAAACCGTTTTTTTTTTTTAATTTTTTTTAAAATTTTTTAAATTTTAAAATTTATATGGGGCTAAAAAATTTAATAAAAAATTTTTTTTTTTTTTTTGTTTTAAAAATTTTTTTTATAATTTTTTTTTTTAAAATTTTTTAATTTTTTTTTTTTTTTTATTTTTTTTTTTTTTTAAAAAAATTTTTTTTTTTTTTTTTTTAAAAAAATTTAATTTTAAAAAAAAGTTTTTTTTTTTCTTTTTTTTAAAAGAAAATTTTTTTTTATTATTTTGGAAAAATTTTTTTAAAATTGGTTTAAAAAATTAATTTTTTTTATTTTTTTTTAAAAAAAAATTTTTTTAAAATTTTTTTTAAATAAAAAATTTTTTTTTTAAAATTAAATTATTTTTAAAATTTTTTTTTTTTAATATTTTTTTTTTAAAAAAATTTTTTTTTTTTTTTCCCTTTTTATTTTTTAATTTTTTAAAAAATTTTTCTTATTTTTTTTTTTTTAAATATTTTAAAAAATTTATTGTTTTAAATATTTATTTTTTTTTTTAAAAATTTTTTTTTTTTTTTTTTTTAAATTTTAAATTTTTATTTTCCCGGGGGGGAAAAAAATTAAAAATTTTTATTTTTTAAAAAAAATTTTTATTTAAATTTTTTTTTTTTTTTTTTTAAATTTTTTTTATAATTTTTTTCTTTAAAAATTTTTTCCCGACCCTTCTCCAAAAACCGGGGGTACTATACTTGTTATATTACTCTAGAAATTTTCCGCCCTTTTAAAAACCCTGTCAAAAAATTTTTTATCCCCCCCAAAATGACCAACCTTTTCTTAACTTTTAATAACCCCCAATTTTTCCTCCCCGGGGACATTTAATCCTTTTAAAAAAACCTTTTTGATTAAAATTTCCTTTCAAAATTTTAAATTTTTTTTAAAAAAACCCTTTTAAAAAATTTTTGGGAAAGGGCCTTTTTGGCCCTTTTTTTTTAAAAATTTTTTAAATTTGTCCAAAAACCCCCTTTTTTTTAAACTAAAAATATTTTAACCCGGGTTTAAAAACCCCCACCCTTCTTTTTTTTTTGCCCCCCCTTTGTACTTTCATATTTTTTTCCTGTCCGGGTAAAAACTTACAAATTTTTCCTGTGGGTAAAAAAAATTTTTGGGGAATAAGCCCCCGGGAAAATGCCCTTTAAAACCCCTTTTTACCCGGGGATCCTTGCCCTGGCCTTTTTAGTTTTCCCCCGGTTAAGTTTTCCCCTGTCACTTTTCCCAAATTTTTCATTTTTTAAAAAACGGATTTTTCCTCCCCATTTTTTTAAACCTTAATTTATCGTTTAAACCTCATCTGCCATTTCTGCCCTGGCTCCAACCTACCCAGTCCTTTAATAAAAAATTTCCTCTTAGTGTGGGTTCCCCTTTCGAGCTTAGTATCTTGCAAATATCGAAATTTACGTGCAATCCTGTGTAAGATCATTTATGAAAAAATTTTAAAAGGATAGGGCCCAATATGGCCCCGGGTACCCCCCTTGTAAAAGGACCGTTGAGTAGCACCCTTAATTACCACCCCTTTTCTTTTACCCGTGAGCCAGTTTTCTTAACCACTTGCACACTTTTCCCCCCGTCCCAAACATTCTATTTTCTTACCAACCTTTTTGTGGAAAAGTTTCAAAGCTTTTGAAAAATCCAAATATTGACATCCCTGCCCCACCCCGATCCAAACTGGAACTAACCCCTCATAGAAGTGATGAGATTAGTTTGACAGAACTGATCCTTAAAAACCCAGCTGGACGGGTTATACATTTATTTTCAGTGAGATACCCCCCGGGTGCATTCTTAGAAAAAAAACCCTTTAAACTTTTTTCCCACAACAGGGTTAATTACCCCATAGTTCCGGTCACTTTTTGACCCCTTTTAGAAATTGGCACACATTTGTAAGCGACAATCCTTTGGGACACACCCCTTATTTTACAGTCATAAACATGAAGAATGGGGCCCCATTACACATTTTTTAACTCCTTGGAAAGTGGGGTATACGTCGTGCCTGGGGATTTTTCTTTTAAGCTTCCAAGGCGGAGTGCACTTTTTCTGGGTTAGTGGAACTTTTAAATTGCAAATTTTTCTCCCCCTTTGCTCATCAAAGGGAAAGGGTTTTCCCCTTTCGGTAAACAGTGGAGAAGAAAAAACGTTTAAAAGGTTTGCTTTCTTTCATGCCCCCACAGTATCTCCCTCGTTCTTTTTAAAGGGCCAACATTTTTTTTTTTAATCTTTTTTCTATTTATTATTTCAAAATATTTTGGGGTTTTTTATTTCTATGACAATAGTCTTTTGTCTCCCCGGTTTGCTGCCCTTTAAACATTTTTTTTTTCATATTTTTTTTTCTTTAGTCCTTAGGCCCCTTCACTGCCCTGTTTTAGTAGCTGAAAAAGCTTTTTTTTGTTTTTTATTGCCTCCCTTTAAATTTTGTTGATCCCCAAATTGGGGTTTTTTTGTTTCTAATTATTTTTTTCCATACGGTTGTCCCCTCACAGTGGGGTTTTTGATGTTTTTAAAGATCTCCCTTTAGATTTGTTCTGCTATTTTTTAAAAAACCTTGTCCCAGCCAATACGGTTTAGGGCCTCTCAAGCAGGATAAAAAATTAGCCTTACTAAATTCAGTGTTTTTGTGGCTCCATGACAAAAAGCTCTATTGAAGGACAAATGGAAGTGTATTATATTATGGTCACTATTCCCTAGGTCACTTATATATCTAAATTACTGCCACTTTTTTATATAGCTTATTAGCTCCCTCCACGGCAACCACCAACCGGTCTCCAATCCCGGTATATAACAGTCCAAAAATAGCAACGTGGGCCGTGACTAAAAAACTTATACTTTATTATTACAAATTCGTAAACCATTAGACCGTAGTCTTCAATATATAACACAAGAGGGAGACTTATGTCTGGTTGCGGGGAGAACCCCGTTCAAGACCGAGTCCTGTAGCAGCAAAGGTGATGGACAAGATTCCTGTGTCCAGAAGGTTTCACCATAGCCGCGTGGCGGAGACCATTCGTCGGCGTCCAAGGTGCATGAGGTCCCGTGTAGAAGCCCAAACTCTGGGCAAACGGTCTTCACGATTAAGGAGTTGAACCTCTTCACTTATTTTTTCAATCTTCTGTTTATCATAGCCTCTTTGAATAAATTTTTTAGTGTATGATAAACAGAAGATTGAAAAAATAAGTGAAGAGGTTCAACTCCTTAATCGTGAAGACCTTTTGAAAATTAGGGATAGGAAAAGGGATGAGGGCTTTGTATACACCTCGGTTTATGACTGTCATGCAGGCCTGATCAAGAAAACCATTAAGAAATACTGGGGGGTGTTACAATCGGATCCCAAGTATGGCCCTATGTTTAAAAATCAACCGAAATGGATATACCGGAAAGGGAGAACCATTGGTCAATCTATGGTTACAGCCGATATTAATATCAAAAGTAAAAAACAGGGACCTACTCAGACAACTTTAAAACCTTTAAAAGCAGGCACAATTCCTTGCCATAAATGCTAACACTGTTCTGCAATAATCAAAGGTGATACTATCCATCACCCAACTAAGGGATATCTCATCAAAATTAAGGGTTGCCACTCCTGTGAAAGCACATCGATTATCTATATGCTTAAGTGCCCATGCGGCAAAATCTATGTAGGACAAACAAGTCGCATGGCTAAGATAAGACTAAATGAACATAAATCATTGATTAGGAAATTTAAAACTAAGGATATCTCTAGTGTAGATAATGAAGAAGAGAAGAAAAATTATGGGGAAACATCAGTGGCACGACATTTTACCTTAGAGAGACATAGTGTATCAGAGATGCGTTGGTGCATATTGGAAAAAGTAACTAGTGCACATGAGAAACAATTACAAAAAAAAGTTGTTGCAAAGGGAGGCGCTGTGGATACATCGTTTGGAGGCTCTAGCCCCGAAAGGCATTGATGAGAACTTTAGCCCGACAGCCTTTCTTTAGATGTGTTGATTTTATTGTTTTTTATCTTTGCTACTTTTAAGGTTTCTATTGGATACTTACAATGGAAGGTCTCAAGGGATGCAGCTATAAGACGGTGGCTGTTCCTGTTCTGCGCATGCTTGAGAAAGGGGAGGAGCCTCCCCGAAACGTCGCACACGCTGGCAGTTCCGCTCGGTCTCCGAGTACTCCTACGTTTGCCCCGAGTTCGGGCTTCTACACGGGACCTCATGCACCTTGGACGCCGACGAATGGTCTCCGCCATGCGGCTATGGTGAAATCTTATGGACACAGGAATTTTGTCTATCACCTTTGGTGCTACAGGACTCGGTCTTGAACGGGGTTCTCCCCGCAACCAAACATAAGTATCCCTCTTGTGTTATATATTGAAGACTACGGTCTAATGGTTTTACGAATTTGTAATAATAAAGTATAAGTTTTTTAGTCACGGCCCACGTTGCTATTTTTGCACTAATCCCTAGGTGCCCCTCAACCTGAACCTTTGTTACTCTGTCAGGTCTATTAGTCAATATAAAGTCTAGAAGGGCCTTTCCTCTAGTCGGTTCCTGCACCATTTGGGAAAGGTAATTATCTTTAATTATAGACCTCCTATCAAAAAAGATCCAAACAGCTACATTCTCCAAAAATAACCCCTATAAACTATCTCTAACAAATTCACAAAATCCTACCTATCAAGAAATGCGAAGTAACCGCCCCAAAAGGACGACCACAGCCAGGAACCTATCCTTTGTGATAAAACTATACCATTTCCCTGGATCCAAAAAAAGGGCAAGATAGGGGTTAAACAAGGAAGTAAATAAAAACAACCTGACACGAGAAATATAAATGGCTGTACAAACGAGGATTGCAGCAATGCTAGATAATGTATAAAACAATCATTTATTATAGTTCCTTAAAAACATATAACATTTTCTGTGCACAATCTAGTGCTACTTGCATATAAACATGGAAAGTCCGTAGCCAGTCAGGGTCCCATATCCATGGTTACGGTGCTTGTAGTGCTCCAGCGGTCTCCTAGTTCACAGAGCCAACGTAATGGAGCAAGCGGGCGTACAGACAGGCGGGATCCAGGGCGGACGTGTGACGTTTCGGGGGGGTTCCTCTCCTTTTCTCAAACACGTAATAACCACCCTCTAGCTTCCTTTTATACTCTATACTGCGTGCACCTATTGTTATAAACAAATTACATATTAAAAACACGAGCGACATAATACACATATACAAACATTGCGCAAGTTTACAAAAACACTCTGAGATTAAGATCTTCATTAAGGCCAGCGGGCGCTAATGTATTTAGCCGAAAAATCCAAGCTGCTTCTCTTTGCAAAAGTTTTTTCTCTAGATTTTCACCTTCCCTACATCGAACTTCCTCTAAGACACACCATTTCAACTCGGCTACTCCATGTCCTGATTCGTAAAAGTGTCTGGCAATGGTCGTCTCACCATATTTCTTTTTTGATAATTCCTCTATTTTTATTTCTTTCCTAATAGCTGTCCTAATGTTGGACCGATGCACAGTAACTCTTGTTTTTATGCTCCGCATGGTTTGCCCCACATATCCCTTCCCACAAGGACATTTAAGTAAGTAAATCACTGACTTGGTATTACAGGTGAAAAAACCTCTTAATGTTCTGTTATGACCTTGTGTGTGATGGTGGATGTATGTGCCCTTAATTATGGAGTTACAGTTAATGCAACCAAGGCAAGGGTATGTGCCAGTACGTGCCACAGTTTTTTGGATTTTGTCTACCTTCAATTGTCATGATGTTATGGTATTACCGATGGTACGACCCTTTTTGTAAATAAATTGTGGTTTCTGTGCAAACATTTTACCATATTTAGTATCACTGGTTAAAATATGCCAGTGTTTCTTGATGGTTTTTTTCACAAAGTCACTGTGAGCATCGTACGTGCTCACAAACATGAGACGATCTGATCTAGGCTTTTTTGTGGCCCCTTTTAACAGCGATTCCCTATCCATATGCTGCACATCCTTTGCTATCTGTTCTAATTCCTCTCTTTTAGACCCTCTGGTCACGAACTTCTCAATGAGGATCTTCTCCTGTTCCTTATATAGGGGTTCTGACGAGCAAATTCTTCTAGCCCGCATGAATTGGCCCTTTGGAATACCATGGAAAATCTGTGGAGCATGCTGAATTTAATGGTGCAAAATATTGTTCCTATCGATGGGTTTTTTGTACAGTGTGGTACTGATTCCTGTAGGTTGCCTTCTAATTTCTACATCAAGGTAGTGTATAACATCCCGATTGATGGTAGCGGTGAATTGAATTAGGGGATGAATTTTATTAAGGTGTTCAAAATGAGTGGAAATCCTTCTCTGTACCCGACCATAACACAAAAACGTCATTGACGTACCTGTACCAAGCTTTAACTTGGCTATAGTATGTACTGGTATAGATATACTTTTTCTCGAACATAGTCATGAACAGATTTGCGTAACTTGGAGCCACAGGGGACCCCATAGATGTCCCCTGTAGCTGCAGGTACACATCTGAGCCAAATTTAAAATAGTTCTTAAGGAGTATGATGTCTAATAGATCCATAAGAAAATTAATATGGGCATTGGTCAAACTGTGGTCCTCACACAGTGATTCTCTCACTGCTGACATACCTTCTGTGTAGGGCATACTGGTATACAGGGATTTGATGTCCAAGGTGCAAAACCATGTGTCTTCACTATGAGGCATAGCCTCCAAGACCTTTAAAAATTGAGCAGTATCATTAAGAGAGTGTATATCCCTCCTAACTAGTTTCTGCAGAAATGAGTCAACATAGATAGCTAGTGGTTCAAGTAGAGAGCCGATTCCTGAGACTATCGGACATCCGGGGGGATTTGTAACCGATTTGTTTACTTTGGGTACAAGGTACAGTACAGGAATACGTGGGTGTGTACATGTCATAAGTTGTTTCTCCTTCTCGGTGATGATTCCGTGGCTGACTGCCTCAGTAAGCATCTGTTCTATAAGGGCTTTCAGCTCATTGGTAGGATCATGTTCTAATTTTTTGTACACTGTATGATCACTGAGTTGTGTAAGAGATTCCTGTATATATTGAGTTTTACTTTGTACCACTATAGATCCGCCCTTGTCGGCTTTCTTAACCACTACGCTATCATCTCGTTTTAGTGTTTGCAATGCCTGTCTCCTTCTTAGTGATGTTACTTTCTTTACTACCTTGAATTTTATTCCATTGTGTAGTGATATCAGTAAGTACTAAATTTTTAAAGACTTCCAGTGCTGGTGTCGTGATGTCTGGGTCAAATTGGCTAGATTTTTTTAAACGCCTGGTATGGTTGTCCTCCGTCATTGTCCTTTCTCTATTCCCATAGAACATTTTCATTCTAATGGCTCTGCAGAATTTGTAGAAATCTATGTTGAAATCAAAGAGCGAAACATTCATATTGGGCACAAAGTTCAGGCCCTTGTTGATAACGGATACTTGGGAGTCCGTGAGAGTCTTTTCAGAGATGTTAAAGGCCAATCCTTTATTAGGGTTGCCCATATTCATTATAGTTTCCTCTTTCTGGTCTTTGTCTTGCCCTTTTGGCTTTGATTGCCTCTGCGTTCTCCTCCAGAACTCTCTCCAGTTTCGGTGTCCTCGTTTTGTTGGGGTGTCTCTAAAAAATCACCCTGCTTTTGCATTTTCTTTATATTTGATCTTAGTAGCATGCGACTGGGTGCTGTTGCACCTTCTGATTCAGATGCGCTGCTGTCGTTGTAGTTACGTCTGTTTTGACCTCTTCTTTCAGTGCGGACCCTGGTGCGTTCCTCCGCCCAAGTATACACTCGGTTCTGCAGGTAATCCCGCATATCACGTTCAAACTTTTTCAGCTTGTGCTGGAACAGTTGCAATTTATGCTTATCAAGTGTAGTAGTTAATTCTTGTTTGAGATGTTCAAATCGCTCAGTTGGTATAGATTTCTTAAACTCCTCCTCAACCTTCTTAATTTCACTTCGTAGTGTTTCTATGTTCTGTTGCAGGGACTGGACAATTAAATACATCAACTCCATAGAGTAATTATTCCCTATGGCAAACCATTTTTCACGATATGCACTGTCATCTAGTAAAAAGATGGGCTGCAGCGGGCTTCTCAAGCCTCTAGGGATCCTTACTACTTTGATGTATTCAGTCAGAGTAGATGCATGAGGTATCCAGCTAATTTCTTTTCTTTAAGTTGTTCTAATTTCTTCGGAAGATTAGTAGTTAAATCTTTTTTGGTGGTTTGTTCCCACCCGAGGCCAGCTGCTTCAGCCTGTCTCAGAATGTTTGTACGCTCGTTCAGCTGTTATACACTACCTTGATGTAGAAATTAGAAGGCAACCTACAGGAATCAGTACCACACTGTACAAAAAACCCATCGATAGGAACAATATTTTGCACCATAAAAGTCAGCATGCTCCACAGATTTTCCGTGGTATTCCAAAGGGCCAATTCATGCGGGCTCGAAGAATTTGCTCGTCAGAACCCCTATATAAGGAACAAGAGAAGATCCTCATTGAGAAGTTCGTGACCAGAGGGTATAAAAGAGAGGAATTAGAACAGATCGCAAAGGATGTGCAGCATATGGAAAGGGAATCGCTGTTAAAAGGAGCCACAAAAAAGCCTAGATCAGATCGTCTCATGTTTGTGAGCACGTACGATGCTCAGAGTGACTTTGTGAAAAAAAAAACCAGCAAGAAACACTGGTATATTTTAACCAGTGATACTAAATATGGTAAAATGTTTACACAGAAACCACAATTTATTTACAAAAAGGGTCGTACCATCGGTAATACCATAACATCATCACAATTGAAGGTAGACAAAATCCAAAAAACTGTGGCACGTACTGGCACATACCCTTGCCTTGGTTGCATTAACTGTAACTCCATAATTAAGGGCACATACATCCACCATCCCACACAAGGTAATAAAATAACATTAAGAGGTTTTTTCACCTGTAATACCGTCAGTGATTTACTTACTTAATTGTCATTGTGGGAAGGGATATGTGGGGCAAACCATGCGGAGCATAAAAACGAGAGTTACTGAGCATCGGTCCAACATTAGGACAGCTATTAGGAAAGAAATAAAAATAGAGGAATTATCAAAAAAGAAATATGGTGAGACGACCGTTGCCAGACACTTTTATGAATTAGGACATGGAGTAACCGAGTTGAGATGGTGCGTTTTACAGGAGGTTAAATGTAGGGAAGGTGAAAACCTAGAGAAAAAACTTTTGCAAAGAGAAGCAGCTTGGATCTTTCAGCTAAATACATTAGCGCCGGCTGGCCTTAATGAAGATCTCAATTTCAGAGCGTTTTTGTAAACTTGTGCAATGTTGTATATATGTATTATGTCGCTTGTGTTTTTAATATGTAATTTGTTTATAACAATAGGTGCACGCAGTCTAGAGTATAAAAAGAAGTTAGAAGGTGGTGATTACGTGTTTGAGAAAGGGGAGGAACCTCCCCGAAACGTCACACGTTCGCCCTGGACCCCGCCTGTCTGTACGCCCGCTTGCTCCATTACGTTGGCTCTGTGAACTAGGAGACCGCTGGAGCACTACAAGCACCGTACCCATGGATATGGGACCCTGACTGGCTACGGACTTTCCATGTTTATACGCAAGTAGCACTAGCTTGTGCACAGAAAATGTTATATGTTTTTAAGGAACTATAATAAATGATTGTTTTATACATTATCTAGCATTGCTGCAATCCTCGTTTGTACAGCCGCATGTTAGATGGGAGAGAGGGATACTCCCATTAGCAGCTAATGCATCCGTAGTAGTCTTACAGACTCTTAACTGCCACACACCGTTATTGACGAGAAATATAAATTACATAGTTACATAATTTGTAAGGCAGAAAAAAGACAAGACGTCCATCCAGTTCAGCCCATTCTTCTAAAGTGTTGCTAAAGTGTTGATCCAGAGGAAGGCAAAAAACCCCAATAAGGCAGGAGCCAATTGTCCTCATTTAGGGAAAAAATTCCTTCCCGACTCCAATCTGGCAATCAGAATAATCCCTGGATCATTGACCCTTCTCAGAATCCTAGTCATTATAAGTTGTTATATTATTAAGCTCCAGAAATGCATCCAGACCCTTTTTGAACTCTGTTATTGAATTCACCATGACAAGTTCCTCTGGCAGAGAGTTCCACAGTTTCACTGCTCTAACAGTAAAGAATCCCTTTTTATGGTTATGTAGAAACTTTCTTTCCTCAAGACGTAGAGGATACCCCCTTGTTCTTGATACAGTCCTGGGTATAAATAAATCTTGAGAGAGATCTCTATATTGACCTTAAATATATTTATACATATTTATCATGTCCCCCCAAAACCTTCTTTTCTGTAAACTAAAAAACCCTAATCTTGCTAATCTTTCTGGGTATTGCAGTCCACCCAGTCTTCAAGTTGATCAAAATAACCTGTCCAAGTGACAAAAATATTGTCTATGTATCTCCACCATCTCAAAATATATGGTGGGATACATAGACAGACTCCTCCTCCAACCTGGCCATAAACTTATTTGCATATGTAAGTTCAATGTTGGACACCATAGTGCTCCCTTTTTGCTGAACATAGAACTGAATTTGAAAAGAGAAATCATTCTCATTAGGAATAAAGTCCAGTAATTTAAGAAGAAAATTAATTTAATCAACAGGAAAGTCAGAGGTATCCAGACCTTTTTTTACAGTAGAAATACCTTTATGATGGTTGAATTATACAGGTTAACCATCAGATGACACCAGATTGTCAGATTCCAAAACATTTATTTCATGAATCTTATTTAGAAAATCTGTAGTATAGCAAATATACGATTTTGCAAAACAGGCAAATTTTCTTAGCATTTTATCTAGAAAAACTGCCACAAGCCAAAAATGAAACCTCTTCAGCCAAAGCTTGAATTTTAGATATTAATTTGGGAGTGGGATCAGAAGGAAATTGTGCATAAGCTTCACTGTCATATAATTGTCATGCAATCTCACTAACATAGGTAGAAGTATGGACTTTTTTTTAGTTAAATTTTATTCTATGTTAAATATTTAATGGCTAGTCTTTCACCCTTACTAACATTGTGCTGTATAATATTAGACTCAATGTAATTTTCTTTAATTTTTTTTTATACCTATTTTAACTGTAGATTCAAAAGTTTCTATAATAGGATTAATAGTGTATGGAACAAAGTTACTAGATTTATTACTAGATTACTTAAACCAGTTTGTGAGAAACAAGTATTAAATTGTTTACAATTATCAATAATCTGAACAGTAGGAGTAGGTGGAGGTAAGTCAGCAAAAAACATTTTGAGTTTAATCTTACAAAAAAAGATCATACAGCTTTATTGAGAGCACATAATTCAATATCAGATAACTGGTAAAAGAAGACATGTTTACCACTAAATTTTGTTCTTAAAGAGGGAGCTGTACCTTCTTGTCTCTGTTGTTTTTGCCTCTTGGCCAGTGGTTGTGTTTCCTACCCCCCTCCTTAGGGAAGAGGTTTAGGAAAGAGGACTTTCAACAATCCCTGCTGAAAGTTAAGGTGGACCTTGAAAGTTCCAAACGTCAAAAGTGGCATTGGGACTTGGAGGATTATAAAAGTGAACATTTTTAATTGGCAGAGATTTGGTTCTAATCGGCATCCTAACCAGGGCAAAATTTCCCAGAAAAGGAAATATCAATCCTCTTCTTCTGATACTGAAGGACATAACACTCCATGAGGTGGTATAAAACACAACCACTGGACCGAGAGGCAAAAACAACAGAGACAAGAAGATACGGCTTCCTCCACAGAGCAAGTTCTGTCGTTGAAACTGAAACTGAAGCCAAGTCATCCTCGCACGCTGGAGCAGGATTCTTCTTTGTCAAAAAGAAAGATGGGTCCCTGCAGCCTTGCATTGACTATTGGACTATTGGAATAAGATCACCATAAAGAAACGTTACACACTGCCATTAATTTCTGAACTCTGTGATAGAATCCTGGGGACCATAGTCTTCTCCAAGCTCGACCTCTGAGGCGCTTACAACCTGAACCGCATCCATGAGGGGGATGAGTGGAAAGTCATCTTTAACACCTGGGATGGCCACTATGAGTTTCTGGTTGTCTCTTTCGACCTCTGCAAAGCCCCGGCAGTGTGAAAAGAATTTGTGAATGACCCTTCTCCCCAGCCAAAAATAATTATTCCATCGGGGACTGGAAACTTCTGGCGATCAAACTGGCCTTGGATGAATGTGAAATCTTCAGGAGGGACCACTACATCCCATCACTATCTATACGGACCACAAAAATCTTCTACATCTACAGACAGCTCAACAGCTGAATCCTCATCAAGTTCGATGGTCCTTATTCTTTTCTCATTTCAACTCATTTCCCAAGCCACATTTGCTTCTGATGCTGAACCTGAACTGCACTACCTTATTAATCCTGATCGCCTCATCCTTGCTGCCCCCGTAAAGTTGCGAGAAATTCCACCAGATAGGACTTTTGTGCATCCTGCACTAAGGAAGCGGATTATGTCCTGGCCTCCAGAGTTGCCGGCCAACCTGGGTACTGCAAGTTCCTTAATCTGATCGCTCAACATTATTGGTTGTCTTCTCTCATGCAGGATGTCAAAGATTTTGTGGCCGCTTGTTAAAACTGTGCCGGGAATAAGAGCTACTGTCTGTGACCCTCTTGTTTCCTGCTGCCCCTACCAGTGCCAGAAAGTTCGGTCATCTGGGTCATGGTGGACCATTTCTCCAAAATGCTGCATCGGCTCCACAGCTGGCCAAATTGTCCTTGCAGTATATCTACCAGTCGCAGTCCAATGGCAAAGTGAAACGAGTGAACCAGATCCTGGTGAATTATCTGCACCAATTTGCCTCTGATTGGCAAAACAACTGAGTGTCTCTGGTGTCTTGGGCAAAGTTCACTTACTATAACATCCTAGCGAATCATCGGGGGAGTCTCCTTTCTGCATGGTGTTCGGACAGCAAACTGGTCTTCATCTACAGCTCCCTACCGCCACATAAGTCTCTGCAACCGATGTTCTAGTATGCAACTTCCTTTAAAATTGGGATCTCACCCATCAAAATTTACTTCAAGCTTCTGCACATTTCAATTCACAAGCTGTCAAGAGACATAGAGCGCCTCCCACTAACCAACCTGGGAATAAAATCTGTCTCTATTCCAAGCACATCCACCTCCAAGTGCCTAGTTTGAAGTTTCCTTCACGCTACCTTGGTCCTTTCTCTATCCTACATTGGATCAACCTGGTATCCTACAGTTTTCACCTACCACCCTCTCTCCGCATCCCCAATTAATTTCATGTGTTTCTCCTGAAGCTGTTTATTCTTAAACAGTACTTGCACAAGGTGGCTCCCCCTGCCACACCTCCCAGTACCAAAGATACCTATGAACTGAAGGAAATCCTTAAAATGAAGTGTTCCAGAGGTAAAACCTATTATTTTGTTGACTGGAAGGACTTCAGTCCTGAGGAGAGGTCCTGGGAGATGAAAGAAAACATTAACGCTCCCATTCTTATCCAATGTTTTCACAGACTTTGGCTTCATGGTAGGAGGGGCACTGGGGGGGGTACTCTAATGGTGCATGCTGTGGTCCAACTCCCAGACTGTGACACATGTCATGCTGTGGGCTGGACCTGCTTCCTCCTCGATTGGTGCGCTGCTCTGTCTCCTCTGGCTTCTGAATGCACCTTGCCTGCTGGCCACTAGGGGGCGTGCACCAGTCTCCTGGATTTAAAGGGCCAGCACACAGAAGGTAATTAACTAACTACCTATGCCCTTTGGGCAGGGTTTTTTTTTTAGAAATTCCTCTCCTTGACATCCGTGCCCAGTTGTTGGTGTCCTTTCCCTAGTGAAGCTCTAGTGACTCCTTTCTACTCCAGCGTTTGCATTAGCTGACCCTGCCTACAGCTACTCTGCCTGTCTACCGCCTGCTAGGTGCTGTTCCTGTCATGTCTGCATGCCTGTCTATCTGACTTTGTGCACTACGTTCCTGTCTGTTCCGGTGTCCACATCTCCTGCTTCAGCTGTCACCGCTAGGACCTGTGTCGGCGTAGCGATCTGGGGGATTCCCTGCAGCAAATCCTGTCCGGACTTGTGGTGGACTCCGGTGAATACAAGGGACCCCTTAGACTCTGCTCCCCGGTGTAGGCTGAGGCAACTTCACACGGTGATCAACAAATCAACCTCCCTTGCCTCTGAGCACCGTGACAAAAATACATATTTGGAATACTGCTAGACCAGACTTCGAGCTGCTGATTTCCTAATTTTTTTTCTTTAAAGTTTATCTATATATTTCTTATGTAGGAATATTTTGTCTAAGTTTATTTACAGTTTCCAGGCTCTATTATATTTTTTTCGGTCCAGGGAGGTTATTGTGCTGTCATTTATTGAATATTGCGCTCCTTATTGAAAGGTAACCTGTTGCTGGCTATTGGTTGTACTATTGTTTTGGAGCAAATAAGAGTTATATACTTTGAATTTTTATTCCACTGCAGGAGGTGGTACACCATTGGATATGAGGATTATAACTAGAGATGGGCGAATTGATTCTAACAAAGTGGAATTCGTTTAGAATTTCAGGAAAACTTCGGTTCGGAACGAAGTCAAAGTTTGGGGTACTTCGCGTGAACGAAGTGTGCTTTTGATTGATAAAATGGCTGTGAGCACATGGAGTTACATGGGGCAAAGAACTCTGGGAGGAAGAAGGACATAGCCTGCATGACATGTGCAGAGATGAAGCCAATCAGAGACCGGCGAGATTCTGTGACGTCACTATATAAGTCCGGGCGCGACGCTGGGAGCTCATACCGCTCTCACTGTACTGATTAGGGAAGGTGCTGCCGCGGTTGCTTATGATAGCTGATACTAAAGAACTCATTTTTATACAGCGATTTTTGGGGGGTGTCTCAGCTTGTCCCAGCGACTTCTTCTCTTAACGTTCTATTTCTCATTTTGTGGGGTATTGGATCTGAAGTCCAGTGTGTGTCCAGTGCAGCTGCATATACATTTTAATGCTATCTGCTCACAACACATTGAATATCCAAGGGTTATCTAAGCCTGTTCCTGTTGTATTCATTTAAAGAAACAGCGTTTTTACAAAACAAATACCACTTCATTTTTGGCTGCTCAATTCTTTTGCGCAATTGACATCCAGGGGTTAACTAAGCATGGTTCTGCTGCTGTGGTGACTAAAATAAACCGTCTTTTTCACTGGCAAAAAAGACAATTTTTCTGTAGCATAATTCACAAGCGAAGGTTAATTACAAGTTTTCCTCTTGTTGTGTAGCGTAAAATACACGCCATTGTAACACGCTACAAAGCTCTTAGTTTTTGGTTGCTCAATTATTTTGCGCAATTTACATCCAGGGGCTAATTAAGTGTTGTTCTGCTGCTGTGGTGACTAAAATAAACCCTCTTTTTCACCGCCAAAAAATACATTTTTCCTGGAGCATAATTCACAAGCGAAGGTAAATTACAAGTTTTCCTCTTGTTGTGTAGTGTAAAATACACGCCATTGTAACACGCTACAAAGCTGGTAATTTTTGGTTGCTCAATTCTTTTGCTCAATTTACATCCAAGGATTAACTAAGTATTTTTCTGCAGTTGTACTCAGTAAAAGAAACTTTGTTTTTCACCTCCACAGAAGAAATTCTGTAGCATAATTCATATCCGAAGGTTAATTAAGCCTGTTTGTGCTTTTATATTCAGTAAAATACACATAGTTTTTAAACGGCACATACAAGTCAATTTTTCCTGCCCATTTGTGGAGCGCAATTTATATCCAAGGGTTACCCAAGCTTGTTAATGGGTTCATTTGGAGTCAAATACAGGGTGTGCATTTATCATATACAGATATCTTCTTCAAACAGTGTCTGTACATTTTAGAACAAACAGTATGTCAGACAGAGAGGTGGCAGGCTCTTCACCTGGGAGTGGCAGTGGCACAAACATTCCTGGAGCAGGCCCAGGTCGCAGCACAGCAAGGGGACGTCGGAGCAGGGGTCACTCGGTGAGGCCACAACTGCAGCTGTCATCTAGCCGCCGTGTACTGACTAGCAACCCAAGGGTTCTTGATTGGTTGACTAGGTCATCCACTTCCTCCCAGATGACATCTGATAACCACAGCCAAGAGTCGGTGGGAACGTCAGACACAACCCTTAGTTGGCATGGTCCAGGAGCGGGTCAGCGGCCCTCACCTGTCCTCAACTCACCTCTGTCCCATTCAGTTCCCTCAGCCAGAGATCTACTATGTGGTCTGGGCTCAGCGCCACTATATAGCGAGGATGAATAATTTGAGGAGGGCAGTCAGCAGCTACTTGGCAGTGAAGAAATGGGGCCAATATCCCCTGCTTCTTGCAGTAGGCGGCAAAGTATAGATGTGGAGAGTGGCATGGGAGGTCATGTTGTGAAGGGTCAGCCTCTGCATAAAAAGACCGGTGATGAGGACAGCAGTGACGATGAAACACAAATAGATGATGATGTAGCCGACCGCACTTGGGAGCCGGGTGAGGCAAGGGTTCATCATCGTCAGGAGAAGAGGGCGTTCAGCTAGCGCGTCAGGCAGCGGCGCAGCCAGCAAGTGGGTTGTGTGCCCGTGCGTCAGCAGGGTAGCAACAGTGTTAGGTCAGGAGCCGAGCGTCCACGGGGTAGAAAACCCGCTTCTCAGGTCCAAGAAAGTAGCGGCACAGGGGCTCAGCGAGGCAGCGGCGGTAGTAGTCACTCAGTGCGGAGCGTTGGCGGTAAAATCAGATACTCGGTGGTGTGGCAGTTCTTTGCTAAGACACCGGAGGAGCCGAATATGGTTATATGTAGAATCTGTGGACAGAGAGTGAAGCGTGGCCAGGGAGCTAACGTTGGCACCACGGCCTGCGTCAACACATGCAGCGTCACAATCCGGTGGCCTGGGAGAAACGTGGCTCAGATGTGGTGGTCCATCCTGCTGCTGCAGCAACAGCAGCAGCAGCGCCCAGTGGCACGCATGCCATTGCAGCCAGTCAAGGCTCCACCACCTCTGCAGAAGGGAGCTGTTTCTCTTTGACATCATCTCCCGGTCCAGATGCTCCTGCTCCTCGCTACTCATGGTGCCAGCAGTCGTTCAGCGAGGCGATTGCAAAGAGACAACAGTATGCGTCCAACCATCCTAAGGTGCAGCAGCTGACCGTGCTCCTGTCCAAGTTGTTGGTACTGCAGTCCCTCCCTTTCCAAATGGTGGACTCTGCACCATTCAGAGAACTACGGCTTGTGCCGAGCCGAGATGGAGAGTTCCAAGCCGTAATTTCTTTTCCAAAAAGGCAGTACCAGCACTTCATAAATATGTAGAACAGAAAGTGGGCCAGTCCTTGAGCTTATCGGTTTGTTCCAAGGTGCACGGCAGCGCGGACGTCTGGAGCTGTAACTACGGTCAGGGCCAGTACATGTCCTTTACGGCCCATTGGGTGAATGTGCTTCCTGCCCAGGCACACCAACAACTTGGACAGGAGACGCCGCTTTCTCCTCCACGTTGTCAAACTGCGGCTCCTGCGCCAATGTCCGCCTCCTCCTCCTCCACCACCACCACCACCACCACCATCTCAGCCTCCACAAGTACTGCTCCATCATACCACATGTGTAGGGCACAGCGGTGTCACGCAGTTCTACACCTGGCTTGCCTCGGCGAACGAAGTCACACATGGAGGAACTGCTCCGCGTCATGCAGCAAGAAATCGATGTTACTTCTCCGCGCCAACTGCAAATCGGAACCATGGTGACGGACAATGGGAGGAACATGGTGTCCGCGCTGCACCGAGGAGGGATGGTCCATGCGCCCTGCATGGCGCATGTGTTCAATCTGGTTGTGAAAAGGTTCCTGAAGTCTTCCACCGATCTTCAGAAGATTCTGAAAATGGCCAGGAAACTGTGCATGCACTTCATCCATTCGTACAAAGCCAGGAACACCCTCCTCGAATTGCAGCGGCAGAATGGCCTCCCCCAACACACTCTGATATGCGATGTTTCCACCCATTGGAGTCACTGATGAGCAGCTTCCTTCACCCGCCTAGTGAGGAGGGTAGTCGCCAGCAGCAGCAGCAGGACCTGGAGCAGTCCCTGAACCAACAGGTCGTGGCCTACTTGGACAGCACTCTGCCACCCCAGTTAGAAGATCCGCTGGACTACTGGGCAGCCAAACTGGATGTGTGGCCGCACTTGCCGAGTTTGCAGTGGAGAAGCTGTCCTGCCCGGCCAGTAGTGTGGCATCAGAGTGGGTGTTCAGTGTGGCAGGGGCCAGTTACCCCAAGGAGAACTTGTTTGTCCACGGGAAATGTGGAACGACTGACCTTTGTCAAGATGAATCAGGCGTGGATCGACCAGAATTTCCACACACCAATGCCTTTGGCGTCAGACTACATCAGCCATGATGCCTCACCCAAACTGTGAGAAATGAGTCTGGGTTAAAACTACCTGCCTCAGCCACTATTCTGATGCCGCCACCCACCTGATGCCACACATCTGCTTTCTCCATCTGCCACCAACCATCTTTACCAGGGACTGGTATTGCCACCCACCTCCAAACTCTGACATTGTGCCACTTTATAACCTCATGCTGCTGTTGCTGGTGCCGTGACATCCACACTGTGTCATTGTGCCACTCTCTGACCTCATGCTGTTGCTCCTGCCGCCGTCACCTCCACTCTGTGTCAATGTGCCACTCTGTGGCCTACACCAGTTTTTGCCACCTCCAGAATGTCATTGTGCCACTGTCTGACCTCATGCTGCTGCTGCCGTGACCTCCACTCTCTGTCATTGTGCCACTCTGTGGCCTACTACTGTTTTGCCACCTCCAGAATGTCATTGTGTCACTGTCTGACCTCATGCTGCTGCTGCCGTGACCTCCACACTCTGTCATTGTGCACCTCTGTGGCCTACGCCAGATTTTGCCACCTCCAGAATGTCCTTGTGCCACTGTCTGACCTCCTGCTGCTGCTGCCGTGACCTCCACAATGTGTCATTGTGCCACTGTCTGATCTCATGCTGCTTCTGCCATGCCCTCCACACTGTGTCATTGTGCCACTCTGTGGCCTACTCCTGTTTTTTCCACCTCCAGAATGTCATTGTGCCACTGTCTGACCTCATGCTGCTGCTACCGTGCCCTCCACACTCTCTGTCATAGTGCCACTCTGTGGCCTACTCCAGTTTTTGCCACCTCCAGAATGTCATTGTGCCACTGTCTGACCTCATGCTGCTGCCGTGACCTCCACTCTCTGTCATTGTGCCACTCTGTGGCCTACTACTGTTTTGCCACCTCCAGATTGTCATTGTGCCACTGCCTGACCTCATGCTGCTGCTGCCGTGCCCTCCACACTGTGTCATTGTGCCACTCTGTAGCCTACTCCTGTTTTTGCCACCTCCAGAATGTCATTGTGCCACTGCCTGACCTCATGCTGCTGCTGCGGGGCCCTCCACACTCTGAAAGAGTGCCACTCTGTGTCCTACTCCTGTTGTTTCCACCTCCAGTATGTCATTGTGCCAGTGGCTGACCTCATGCTGCTGCTGCCGTGACCTCCACACTCTGTCAATGTGCCACTCTGTGGCCTACTCCTGTTTTTGCCACCTCCACAATGTCATTGTGCCACTGTCTGACCTCATGCTGCTGCTGCCGTGCTCTCCACACCTTGTCATTGTTGCACTGTCTGACCTCATGCTGCTGCTGCCATGCCCTCCACACTGTGTCATTGTGCCACTCTGTGGCCTACTCCTGTTTTTGCCACCTCCAGAATGTCATTGTGCCACTGCCTGACCTCATGCTGCTGCTGCCGTGTCCTCCACACTGTGTCATTGTGCCACTCTGTGGCCTACTCCTGTTTTTGCCACCTCCAGAATGTCATTGTGCCACTGTCTGACCTCATGCTGCTGCTGCCGTGACCTCCACACTCTGTCATTGTGCCACTCTGTGGCCTACTCCAGTTTTTGCCACCTCCAGCATGTCATTGTGCCACTGTCTGACCTCATGCTGCTGCTGCCGTGACCTCCACACTGTGTCATTGTGCCACTGTCTGAGCTCATGCGGCTGCTGCCATGCCCTTCACACTGTGTCATTGTGCTACTCTATGGCCTACTCCTGTTCTTGCCACCTCCAGAATGTCATTGTGCCACTGCCTGACCTCATGCTGCTGCTGCCGTGTCCTCCACATTGTGTCATTGTGCCACTCTGTGGCCTACTCCTGTTTTTGCCACCTCCAGAATGTCATTGTGCCACTCTCTCACCTCATGCTGCTGCTGCCCTCACCTCCAGTCTCTGTCATTGTGCCACTCTGTGGCCTACTACTGTTTTGCCACCTCCAGAATGTCATTGTGCCACTGCCTGACCTCATGCTGCTGCTGCCGTGCCCTCCACACTGTGTCATTGTGCCACTCTGTGGCCTACTCCAGTTTTCGCCACCTCCAGAATGTCATTGTGCCACTGTCTGACCTCATGCTGCTGCTGCAATGCCCTCCACACTGTGGCATTGTGCCACTCTGTGGCCTACTCCTGTTTTTGCCACCTCTAGAATGTCATTGTGCCACTGTCTGACCTCATGCTGCTGCTGTGGCTGCTGCCGTAACCTCCACACTGTGTCATTGTGCCACTCTGTGGCCTATTACTGTTTTGCCACCTCCAGAATGTCATTGTGCCACTGTCTGACCTCATGCTGCTGTGGCTGCCGCCGTCACCTCCACACTCTGTCAATAATGTTGCCACCTGAGCTCTCAGCTTGTTTTTTTCCAGCTTTCGCTGGCATGACTTTATCAGGCAACATTCCCGCTTCAGTTTTTTGGTCAGTTTTGCCCTCTTAAGTGCCCAGGGAATTTTATAGTGAAGCGATTCTAAGAGCAGCGACAGTCATGTGCGTGTCATACTAAAACACAACATTGTATGAAGACCAAACCAAGCTCCCTCTGCATATTTAAGCATGGCACAACGCTCTACAGCACCCTGCAGGCTCTGTGCAGCCTGGTAATAGCTGTTTATTAACGTGATTCGTTCCGATGTAATTCGGACCGAATTTATTTTTGTCGGGAAATTTGGCGAAGTGACCGAACCGAATTTTTGTGAAATTCGCCCATCTCTAGTTCCGGATCATATCGACTTCTGGGTATCCAAAATGGATGAATGGCCCAAGCTCGCTGGCCATGCCATAGAGGTGTTGTACTGCACAGCAGCCAGCGTCATATCTGAGCAGACCATCAGCACAGCTGGTTTTGCTGTGAGGAGACTGTAAAAGACACCAAGGTTTCATGACAAAACCATATTCCATTTATTCACTTCATCTTTAGAATTTTTCGCATTGTCAATGGTTTTGGGGTCATGGTGCTGTGAGATACAGCTATAATCATGGTCCTTTGGAACAGAAATGTGGCTTCTAAGTGGCATTTCTCCCTCACAATTTTTAACAGTGGCTGAGAAGTCATTTTTATAATTTTTTGGGGTCATGGTACTGTGAGATACAGCTATATTCATGGTCCTTTGGAACAGAAATGTGGCTTCAAAGTGGCATTTCTCCCTCACAATTTTTAATAGTGGCTGAGAAGTCATATTTATAATTTTTGGGGGTCATGGTGCTGTGAGATACAGCTATAATCATGGTCCTTTGGAACAGAAATGTGGCTTCTAAGTGGCATTTCTCCATCACAATTTTAAATAGTGGCTGAGAAGTCATATTTATAATTTTTTGGGGTCATGTTGCTGTGAGATACAGCTATAATCATGGTCCTTTGGAACAGAAATGTGGCTTTTAATTGGCATTTCTCCCTCACAATTTTTAACAGTGGCTGAGAAGTCATGTTTATAACTTTTTGGGTCATGCTGCTTTGAAATGCAGCAATATTAAAGGTCATATTGTAAAAAATGTTGTTTCTAACAGACATTTGTTCTTCACAATTGTCAAAAGTGGCTCAAGGGTCATGTTTTGAATTTTTGGGGACATTTTGTTGTGAAATGCAGCTATACTACAGGTCCTATTCTAAAAATTGTGGTTTCTAACAGACATTTGTTCTTCACAATTGTCCAAAGTGGCTCAAGGGTCATGTTTTGAATTTTTGGGGGCATTTTGCTGTGAAATGCAGCAATACTACAGGTCCTATTCTAAAAAATGTGGTTTCTAACAGACATTTGTTCTTCACAATTGTCAAAAGTGGCTCAAGGGTCATGTTTTGAATTTTTGGGGGCATTTTGCTGTGAAATGCAGCTATACTACAGGTCCTATTCTAAAAAATGTGGCTTCTAAAAGACATTTGTTCTTCACAGTAGTCAAAAGTGGCTCAAGGGTCATGTTTTTAATTTTTGGGGGCATTTTGCTGTGAAATGCAGCTATACTACAGGTCCTATTGTAAAACATATGGTTTCTAACAGACATTTCTTCTTCACAATTGTCAAAAGTGGCTCAAGGGTAATGGTGATGTCAAAAAACAGGAATAGGTAGGACACTGTTAATGGACACATATTGCAAAATGACTTGTTTTTGCAAGATCTTTAAAATAGCTAGCAATTCCTGTAGTGAGACAACCCACTTAATACAATAAAAAAAAAGAGAAACAAAGACGTGGTGGGATTCCATCCTATTTTAAAAATGTGTTTTCTAGAATTAAACTACTAAAAAACTTGCATGTACAAATTAGCTGATACAAATATTCCTCTGAATTGTACAAGGGAGGTACAGGAAGACTTGAACAGATATAGGTTACCCAGGACAGGTATAGTCAATGTCCAGTTCAACTAAAATGGTGGATAAAAGACTCCTTTTTCCTGCACTTTTTTAATCTGTGTGTCAGACAGGTTTAATGGTCATACTGCGGTCCAGAACAGGTATAGTCTATGTCCAGTAAAACTAAAATGGTGGTTCAGACTCCTTTTTCCGGCACTTTTTAATCTGTGGATCAGACAGGTTTAATGGTCATACTGTGGTACAGAACAGGTATAGTCAATGTCCAGTTCAACTAAAATGCTGGTTCAAAGACTCCTTTTTCCAGGACCTTTTTAAATCTGTGGGTCATGCAAGTTTGGGCTCATGCTGTGGCCCAGGACAGATATAGTCAATGTCCAGTTCAACTAAGATGATGGTTGAAAGACTCCTTTTTCCGGCACTTTTTAAATTTGTTGGTCATGCAGGTTTGGGGTTCATGCTGTGGCCCAGGACAGGTATAGTCAATGTCCAGTTCAACTAAAATGGTGGTTCAAATACTCCTTTTCCCAGCACTTTTTAATCTGTGGGTCAGACAGGTTTAATGGTCATACTGTGGTACAGGACAGATATAGTTAATGTCCAGTTCAACTAAAATGGTGGTTGAAAGACTCCTATTTCCGGCACTTTTTAATCTGGAGGTCATGCAGGTTCGGGGCTCATGCTGTGGCCCAGGACAGGGATAGTCTATGTCCAGTTCTACTAAAATGGTGGTTGAAAGACTCTTTTTTCCGACACTTTTTAATCTGGGGTCATGCAGGTTTGGCGCTCATGCTGCGTTCCAGGACAGGGATAATCAATGTCCAGTTCAAGTAAAATGATGGTTGAAATAATACTGCCTTCTGGCACTTTTTAATCTGGGGGACATGCAGGTTTAAGGGTCATGCTGTGGTACAAGACAGGAATAGTGAATGGTCTGTAACTTTTTTTTTTGTGGCTTTTATAACCTAAGTGTGTTGCCTAAGATGTAGCACGTATCCATTTGACTGTTGTGGATGTTAATTCCAGCTTCTCCAGTCCTGTTTGGGTGTAAGAATGAAGGTGTTGTTCCTCTCCCATAGACTTTAATGGTCATCGGCGATAATCTATTATCGACTATCGGAAATCGTCTTGATAATTGCCGATATCGACTATCGAAGACGATAGTCAACGTAATCGCTCATCACTAATCATATACCAGGAAATTTTCAATTACATAATGTCTTTGTTATTCTTCCTTCAATATTAACCCCTTACCGACATGTGACGTACCCATACATCAAGGTAGGGTAGGGGTTCAAGCAACTTGTCATGGCGGCCGCGGGCGCCGCTGCCCCTGCGGCCGTTCCCCTGCCTGCTGAGGGCTCGGTGCGGGCATTGCGGGCACCCGCGACCCGTCCCCACGCCGGCTCTCGTACCTGGCCGCGCTCCGGTGCACGTCGCCCTCTCCGTCCCGGCTGTCGTGCGCATGCGCGCCCCCTAGCGCCCGACAGCTGGTCTAGATTTAAAGGGCCAGTGTCCCGGTAATTGGCTTAGTGCCGGGCACTGGTCCTATATAAGGGTTACGCCCCCAGCACTCTGTGCCAGATCGTTGGTGTGCGTTAGTGAGCTTAATGTGTCTCTAGTGTCCGTATTGATTTCCAGTGTACCAGTCCGCTTGCTACGTTTCCTGACTTTGCCTGTTTGCTGCCTGCCCTGACCGTCTGCCTGTTTCTGACCACAAACCTCTGCCGCCTGCCCTAACCTTCTGTCTGTCCCCGACTACGCCTTTGGATTACGATTTTGTACCACGCAATACCCCGGCCGCCACCGCAGGCAAGTCACGTCAGGGGTAACGAGCTGGTAGCCTCACGCCGCAGCAAGTCCATCCCGCTTTGCGGCAGGCTCTGGTGAAAACCGGGGGCTACTTAGATTCCGTTCCCTGGCGTGGCTTAACTATCATCGCTTGCGGTGGTCCAGTGAATCCACCGAACCCTGAACGTACGATCTGGCCATGGATTCCGCCAGGGTACTTCTGCCCGAACTCCGGGACGTTGCGACGGCCGTCGCCCAGCAGAGTCAGCGTATCGACCAGCTCGCGGCCATGATGCAGAACCTTGCGGCCCGCCTACCTCCGCCTGCAGCTGCTGCCGTCTCGCCTGCACCTGTTGTTCCTGCAGCCTCGGCTCTTCCTGCCCCTAGTCTGGGACCTTCCCTACATCTGCCGCTTCCCTCTCGCTATGATGGAGACCCCAAGAAGTGCAGAGGCTTCATCAGTCAATGCTCCATCCACATCGAGATGCTGGGTCATCAGTTTCCTTCTGAGCGGGCTAAAGTGGCCTTCATTATTAGCTTCCTATCGGGCGAAGCTCAGGCCTGGGCCACCCCGTTGTGGGACCGTGGAGATCTGCTGACGGCTAATCTGCAAGCCTTCCTCCAGGGGTTCCGCACCGTCTTTGAGGAACCTGGTCGCACCTCCTCTGCTGTCGCAACTCTGCTCCGCCTCCGTCAGGGCGACTCCACTGTGGGACAGTACTCTGTGCAGTTACGCACCTTAGCCTCAGAACTGGACTGGAACAACGAGGCTTTGGTGGCAACGTTCCAGCAAGGCCTTTCCGGACGCATTAAAGATGAGCTCGCGGGTCGGGACCTGCCTACTTCGCTGGATGAATTGATTCGGTTGGCCACACGGATCGATATCCGCTTTGCTGAAAGACAACAGGAGCTCCGCCTCCAATGCGAGCCTACTCGACCACGCCGGCTACCTCGCTTAGCTCCTGTCTTTCAACGCCTTCCACTTCCTCCGCCAACGGTTCATGAGGACGAGCCCATGCAGGTTGAAAGGGCTCATTTGACCCAGGAGGAACGCTCACAGCGACGCCTGAGGCAGTTATGCTTCTACTGTGGCGGTTCCGGCCACTTCATTGGGGACTGTCCGGTACATCCGGGAAACTCCCGCACCTATGGCTCGCAGGAGAGGCATCCCTAGGTGTCAGTGCGGCCTCTCCCCGCCTGACCGTTCCTGTTCTATGTGGAATTTCGCCGGACAGCATCTTTCAGGCCACCGCCTTCCTGGACTCGGGGTCCGCTGGTAACTTTATCAGCCACGCGCTGGTGTCCCAGTACCGGCTTCCAGTGACTCCCCTGCAGAAACCCATGTTTGTCTCCTCAGTCAGCGGCGAATGCCTCAAGGATGCCATTTGGTTCTGCACTGCGCCTCTCATCCTGCAGATCGGGGCGCTACACCAGGAAACAGTGAAACTACTCGTACTGCCTCGTTCCTCTTCTGAGATACTTCTGGGCCTCCCCTGGTTACAAGAACATGCTCCGACACTAAACTGGAACACAGGCGAGATTCTTCGTTGGGGCCCAGCATGCCACTCTCGTTGCCTTCGGGCGCTCTGCCCAGCCCTTCGGTCTGCCTCTACCGAGCCTACGAAGTCTCTGCCAGGTCTGCCTGCTCCTTACCAGGACCTCTCCGATGTGTTTTCTGAAAGACAGGCTGAAACTCTGCCTCCGCACCGGTCCTTCGATTGCCCCATCGACCTGCAACCTGGTACTACTCCTCCCCGAGGCAGAGTGTACCCGCTTTCCGTCCCGGAGACAAAGGCCATGTCCGACTATATTCAAGAGAATCTCCGCAAAGGCTTTATTCGCAAGTCGTCTTCGTCTGCGGGAGAAGGATTCTTCTTCGTCGAAAAGAAAGATGGTACCCTCCGGCCCTGTATCGATTATCGCGGCCTGAACAAAATAACCGTAAAGAATCGATACCCGCTGCCTCTGATCTCGGAGTTATTTGACCGCCTACGTGGCGCAAAGATTTTTTCTAAACTGGACCTTCGCGGTGCTTACAATCTGATCCGCATCCGAAAAGGTGACGAGTGGAAAACAGCCTTTAACACCCGTGATGGCCACTTCGAATATCTCGTCATGCCATTTGGTCTCTGCAACGCTCCGGCTGTCTTCCAAAACTTCGTTAATGAGATCTTTCGGGATCTTCTATATGTCTGCGTTATAGTCTATCTTGACGATATTCTCATATATTCTCCAGACCTAGAGACTCACCGTCACCATGTCCGCCAGGTGCTCAGACGTCTCCGAAACCACCAACTTTATGCCAAGTTGGAGAAGTGCCTGTTCGAGCGCACCTCCCTGCCCTTCTTAGGGTACCTCGTGTCGGACCAAGGTCTACCGATGGCCCCCGCCAAGCTCTCCGCAGTCCTGCAGTGGCCCCGGCCGGTGGGTCTTCGGGCCATCCAGCGTTTTGTAGGCTTTGCCAACTATTACAGGCAATTTATTCCACAGTTCTCCTCTCTGGTGGCTCCGATGGTGGCCCTCACCAAGAAGGGTGCCGACCCCAAGTCATGGCCTCCCGAGGCCCAAGAGGCGTTCAAACGTCTGAAAACTGCATTTGCCTCCGCTCCTGTTCTCTCTCGTCCGGACACTCTGCGCCCGTTTGTCTTAGAGGTTGACGCCTTCTCAGTTGGTGCCAGTGCCATTCTTCTTCAGAAACCCTCCTCAGGGAAATTGCGGATGTGTGGATTCTTCTCCAAGACCTTCACTCCTGCCGAACGCAATTACACTATTGGTGATCGGGAACTTCTTGCTATAAATTTGGCCCTAGAAGAATGGCGTCACTTGCTGGAGGGGGCTCATCATCCCATAGAGATCCACACTGACCATAAGAATCTTTTATATCTACAATCTGCTCAGCGATTGAATCCACGTCAAGCCAGATGGTCGCTTTTCTTCGCCCGTTTTGATTTCCTCCTACACTTCCGACCGGCTGAAAAAAACGTCAGGGCGGACGCTCTCTCTAGATCCTCCGACACGGTGGGCTTGGAGCCACCCCTGCAGCACATCATTCCTCCGGAACGGCTTCTTTCGGCAGCTCCTGTAGACCTTCAACAGTTACCTCCTGGGAAGACCTATGTCGTCCTGCTTTGCGGCCTCGAATCCTTAAATGGGGACATTCTTCTCAAACAGCTGGTCATCCTGGGATTCGCAAATCCGTACAACTCATCTCGAGATACTATTGGTGGCCCACTCTCACTCAGGACGTTAGAGACTTTGTCTTAGCCTGTACCTCCTGTGCTCGGAACAAAGTTCCTCGCCTCAGACCCGCGGGTCTGCTTCAGCCTCTCCCGGTGCCAGAGAAACCTTGGTCCCATATTGCTATGGATTTTGTCACTGACCTACCGGCCTCATCCGGAAACACGGTCATTTGGGTGGTGGTTGACAGATTTTCTAAAATGGCTCATTTTGTGCCCCTGCCCGGGTTACCCTCGGCACCCCAGCTAGCCCAGCTCTTTTTCCACCACATCTTTCGCTTACACGGGCTCCCTTTGCACATCATCTCTGATAGGGGAGTCCAGTTTGTATCTAAATTCTGGTGGGCTCTCTGTGGCCAGTTACGGGTTCAGCTGGACTTTTCTTCTGCGTACCACCCTCAGACCAACGGGCAGGTGGAGAGGGTCAACCAAGTCTTAGGCACCTATCTGCGACATTTTGTGTCCGCCCGTCAGGATAACTGGTCTGACCTTCTCCCCATGGCGGAATTTTCATATAATTCCCTAGACTCAGAGTCCGCTGGAGCCGCTCCCTTTTTTATTGTGTTTGGGTTACATCCCCGCCCGCCTCTCCCCCTAGCCGTTTCGTGTCACGTTCCTGCCGTGGATGCCCAAGTACGAGACATCAAGTCACTCTGGCAGGTCACTCGCCAGGCTCTTCTTCGGGCTTCCACTTGTACTAAAGTTCAGGTTGATAGGTATCGGAGACCTCCCCCTGTATTTAAGCCAGGTGATATGGTTTGGCTATTGGCCAAATACATCCGTTTCAAGGTACCCAGCTACAAGTTGGGCCCTAAGTATTTGGGCCCTTTTGTGGTACTTCGTCAGCTTAACCCGGTCTCCTACAAGCTCCGCTTGCCTCCCACTCTGCGTGTCCCGAACGCCTTCCATGTCTCGCTCCTCAAGCCTGTGGTGCTGAATCGCTTCTCCCGTGGATCTGTCTCGCCTCCTCCTGTGGCCAACTCTGATAACATCTTTGAGGTCAAGGAGGTACTGGCGCAGAAGACAGTGAGGGGGAAGCGGTTCTTTCTCATCGACTGGAAGGGGTTCGGGCCAGAGGAGCGTTCGTGGGAACCTGAAGGCAACCTGTCACCTGATCTCCTTGCTGGGTTCAAAAAAAAGAGGGGGAGACCTAAAGGGGGGGTACTGTCATGGCGTCCGCGGGCGCCGCTGCCCCTGCGGCCGTTCCCCTGCCTGCTGAGGGCTCGGCGCGGGCATCGCGGGCACCCGCGACCGTCCCCGTCCCCACGCCGGCTCTCTTACCTGGCCGCGCTCCAGTGCACGCCGCTCCTCTCCGTCCCGGCCGTCGTGCGCATGCGCACCCCCTAGCGTGCACGCCCGACAGCTGGTCTAGATTTAAAGGGCCAGTGTCCCGGTAATTGGCTTAGTTCCGGGCACTGGTCCTATATAAGGGTTACACCCCCAGCACTCTGTGCCAGATCGTTGGTGTGCGTTAGTGAGCTTAGTGTGTCTCTAGTGTCCATATTGATTACCAGTGTACCAGTCCGCTTGCTACATTTCCTGACCTTGCCTGTTTGCCGCCTGCCCTGACCGTCTGCCTGTTTCTGACCGCGAACCTCTGCCGCCTGCCCTGACCTTCTGCCTGTCCCCGACTTCGCCTTTGGATTACGTTTTTGTACCACACAGTACCCCGGCCGCCACCACAGGCAAGTCACGTCAGGGGTAACAACCTGGTAGCCTCACTCCGCAGCAAGTTCATCCCGCTTTGCGGCGGGCTCTGGTGAAAACCGGGGGCTACTTAGATTCCGTTCCCTGGCGTGGCTTAACTATCATCGCTTGTGGTAGTCCAGTTAATCCACCGAACCCTGACACAACTTGACGTATGGGTACGTTTGGCGATCTTGCAAGCTCACAAGTGGAGATTAACCCTTCGCTATCGCAACCTATCATGGTCGTGATAGCAAAGCTGCAGGCAGGAGGAGTGAGCTTTGCCTGACTGTGATCGTTGCAGTATGCGGCACTCTGCACTGCTACTGGTCCGCTCACCTAACAACCTGGATGCTTTAGTAAAGCATCTGGGCTTTCTGGCGACGTCACCATGCCCACAATGCATTGTGGGTAGAGATGGGCAAATTGATTCTAACGAAGTGGAATTCGTTTAGAATTTCAGGAAAACTTCGGTTCTGAACGAAGTCGAAGTTTGGAGTACTTCGGGTGAACGAACTGTGCTTTTGATTGATAAAATGGCTGCGAGCACATGGCGTTACATGGGGCAAAGCACTCTGGGAGGAAGAAGGGCATAGCCTGCATGACATGTGCAGAGATGAAGCCAATCAGAGACCGGCGGGATTCTGTGACGTCACCGCACTATATAAGTCCGGGCGTGATGCTGGGAGCTCATACCGCTCTCACTGTACTGATCAGGGAAGGTGCTGCCGCGGCTGATAGCTCTTACTGAAGAATTGATTTTTATACAGCGATTTTTGTGGGGTGTCTCAGCTTGTCTCAGAGACTGCTTCTCTTAATGTTCTATTTCTGATTTTTTGGGGTATTGGATCTGAAGTCCAGTGTGCGTCCACTGCTGCTGCATATACATTTTAATGCTATCTGCTCACAGCACATTGAATATCCAAGGGGATCTAAGCCAGTTCCTGTTGTATTCATTTAAAGAAACAGCGTTTTTACAATACAAATACCACTTCATTTTGGGTGCTCAATTCTTTTGCGCAATTTACATCCAGGGGTTAATTAAGCGTTGTTTTTCTGCTGTGGTGACTCCAAGAAACCGTCTTTTTCACCACCAAAAAATACAATTTTCCTGTAGCCTAATTCACAAGCGAAGGTTAATTACAATTTTTTCTCTTGTTGTGTAGCGTAGAAAACACGCAATTGTAACACGCTACAAAGCTAGTAGTTTGTGGCTGCTCAATTCTTTTGCGCAATTTACATCCAGGGGTTAATTAAGCGTTGTTTTCTGCTGTGGTGACAAAAATAAACCGTCTTTTTCACCGCCAAAAATTACAATTTTCCTGTACCATAATTCACAAGCAAAGGTTAATTACAATTTTTTCTCTTGTTGTGTAGCGTAGAAAACACGCAATTGTAACACGCTACAAAGCTCGTAGTTTGTGGTTGCTCAATTGTTTGGCGCAATTTACATCCAGGGGTTAATTAAGCGTTGTACTCAGTAAAAGAAACTTTGTTTTTCACCGCCACAGAAGAAATTCTGTAGCATAATTCATATCCGAAGGTTAATTAAGCCTGTTTGTGCTTTTATATTCAGTAAAATACACAGAGTTTTTAAACGGCACATACAAGTCAATTTTTCCTGCCCATTTGTGGAGCGCAATTTATATCCAAGGGTTACCCAAGCTTCTTAGTGGGTTCATTTGGAGTCAAATACAGGGTGTGTATTTATCATATACAGATATCTTCATCAAACAGTGTCTGTACATTTTAGAACAAACAGTATGTCAGACAGAGAGGTGGCAGGCTCTTCACCTGCAAGTGGCAGAGGCACAAACATTCCTGGAACAGGCCCAGGTTGCAGCACAGCAAGGGGACATCGCAGCAGGGGTCACTAAGTGAGGCCACAACTGCTGCTGTCATCTAGACGCCTTTTGTTGTTCAGCAACCCAATGGTTCTTGATTGGTTGACTAGGTCATCCACTTCCTCCCAGATGACATCTGACAACCCCAGCCAAGAGTCGGTGGGAACGTCAGACACAACCCTTAGTTGTCATGGCCCGGGAGCGGGTCAGGGCCTCACCTGTCCTAACCCGCCCCTGTCCATCGGGTTCCTCAGCCAGAGATTACTATGTGGTCGGGTCAGCGCCCAAAATAAGGAGGATGAACAATTTTT
>JAODAL010042805.1:0-34455 GCA_025379985.1 Phyllomedusa bahiana
TTGGGTTCACTTCTCATGTTGCCCGTGTTTCTGTGGAGTGCGCCCTATAGTGGGCATTGTCTGGGGGTCACTTCTCATGTAGTTTGCCCGTGTTTCTGTGGAGTGCGCCCTATAGTGGGCATTGTCTGGGGGTCACTTCTCATGTTGCCCGTGTTTCTGTGGAGTGCGCCCTATAGTGGGCATTGTCTGGGGGTCACTTCTCATGTTGCCCGTGTTTCTGTGGAGTGCGCCCTATAGTGGGCATTGTCTGGGGGTCACTTCTCATGTAGTTTGCCCGTGTTTCTGTGGAGTGCGCCCTATAGTGGGCATTGTCTGGGGGTCACTTCTCATGTAGTTTGCCCGTGTTTCTGTGGAGTGCGCCCTATAGTGGGCATTGTCAGGGGGTCACTTCTCATGTAGTTTGCCAGTGTTTCTGTGGAGTGCGCCCTATAGTGGGCATTGTCTGGGGGGTCCCCTCTCATGTCGCCCGTGTTTCTGTGGAGTGCGCCCTATAGTGGGCATTGTCTGGGGGTCACTTCTCATGTTGCCCGTGTTTCTGTGGAGTGCGCCCTATAGTGGGCATTGTCTGGGGGTCACTTCTCATGTAGTTTGCCCGTGTTTCTGTGGAGTGCGCCCATATAAGTGGGGCTTTGTCTTGGGTTCACAACTCTCATGTAGTGAGAGGCCCCATGCACCGCCATCGGGGGCCTCACTCATCACAACAGTCTGCATTAGAGTCCTTGTATGCCCAGAGAGCACCTGTGCTCCTCTCTATCAGGGCTACGGCAACCAATCAAGCGGCAGCTTTCATTTTACCACAGCACATAAGCGATAGAAGCTGACGCCTTGATGGTTGCTAGTGATCGTTCGCTAGGGTGCTCAGTGGGCGGTTAGCTGTCAGTCAGAGTGAGTTGGTCAAGTGAAGTGTGCGCAGCTGTGACCGTTATCCCCATAAATCCCAGGACAGAGCCCGAGCGGGGTGAGCAGGAGGGCAGGTGACGGGTGCAGACATTGTCCTCCTCGCCAGGAATGTGACACAATTTGCGGCAAAACTAACATTGTCAGCGCTTTACCTCACATTTATTATCTGCTGCAGACGGTTTCTACAGTCTCCTGCGCCTCACCCCAAAAGGGGTTTGACCTCAATAAATGAGGGGGGTGTTTCACAACAAAATGAGGCATAGTTTAAACATGCGTCAAAATGGTTGCCGTACTTAAAAGGGGTTGTCTCACTACATTGGATTCACCTTACCTCAGTCGCTGTTTTCACTCTTCTGGTTTCGATTTTGAGATTCAGGGGCCGTGTATACTGTCCTCCACTAGGCTGCAGTAGAAGCATAGCGCCTAGGACTCTGTAGCTATAGCATGCCAGTGCTGGCAGCCTATCAGGAGAGATGAACAGGTCTTAGCTATAGTAAAGCTCAGTGCTGCAGCCTATCAGAGGAGTTGGAACAGGTATGTAGCTATAGCAACCCAGTGCTCGGCAGCCTATCAGAGAGTGTGGAACGGTCTGTAGCTATAGCAACAGGCGCTGGCCAGCCTATCAAGGAGAGATCAAAACAGGTCTGTAGCCTATACAACCTGAGGAGCTGATGCCAGCCATACAAGAGGGGATATCTAGGAAGAGTAGGACTACTGGTAATGGACACATATTGAGCAAAGTTGAACTTGTTTTTTGCAAGATCTTTAATGTAAATAGCAAAAAGAGTTCCCGTTTTGTGAACAAACCCCTTTATGGAATGCCTGAAAGTCAGCCAACTTAGTAGTGGTACAAAGAGAGTGGACGGGTAGGCCTGCACTGGATGTATCAACACTGTGATAGGTACGGCTGTCTCTACACGGCCTAAGCTAAAATGATGCTGGAAATTCCCAAAAAGCGGTGGTCGGATTTTCTATTGCAGTCTAATGGGCACGCCGAGGTTCCAGTCGATTTTCTATTGCGGACTATGGGGCACTAGGTTCCATCGGGATTTTCTATTTGCGGTCTATGGGGCACTGTGTCCCAGTCGGATTTTCTATTGCTGTCTATGGTCACTGGTTCCATCGGATTTCTCATTGCGGTCTAATGGGGGCACTGTTTCCAGGATGTCGGATTTTTATCTATTGCTGTCTAATGGGCACCTGGTTCCATCAGATTTTCTATTGCGGTCATGGGCTGGTTCCAGTCAATTTACTATTGCGGTCTATGGGTGCTGGTATCAGTTGGATTGGAGTCAATAGCGGTCTATGGGGCACTGGATCCCATGTCGGATTTTCTAATGCGGTCTATGGGCACTGGTTCCAGTCAGATTTTCTATTGCAGGTTCTTGGTGCGGTGAGTGTCGATTTTCTATGCTGTCATGGGCAACTAGTTCTTACAATCAAGAACTTGTCTTTGCGGTCTGAAGTGCTGGTGACGGTCAGATTGTCAACGGATTCTAAATTCCGCCAAAAACCCAACCAGAAACCAGTTTAGTGTATACACAGCCTAAGACTGTCTGGTCTAACTTCAACTTTACTGTCAGACACTATAAATACATGTGCCTCATTTACCATGTCTAACAGGAAGATGGTCTGTTGCCCATAGCAACCAGTGCTCATAGCAATCATTCTGAGCTCAGTGGAAAAAAAAAACGGCCGCTGCGCTCTGATTGGTCGCCCTCAGCATCAGACAGTTTTCAGAAATGAGCCAATTTGTATAACCGCTCTACACAGCACAGGTTTTGGGTTGGATTCAGTATTTTAGAATCCAGGAAAATCCGACCGTTAGAGAACCCAGCAACTGTTAGCCCTCAGTAGAAAATCCGTGCTTAATCTACACGGCCCCCCGATTTCTTACTGAGGTTTTCCCCTAAACAAAGCCGTCCGCAGAATAATACCATGTTGTATACGCCAGCGGACCGGCAGTATTTAATGTATGCAAAATTCATACCTTGTTTAAGCAACTAGGTGGTTTTTCAGCGGATCACATAAACTTCAATACCGTAGTACATTTTCTTCTGGACTTTACAACATGATCCTAAAACTGGCAGCGCCCAAAAACGAGCAGAGAAAAAAAATAAATAAAAAAGACCTGTGAGGACTACAGGTGGGTTTGGTATTAAAATCTATGTGGACATTTTTCCGTCGGATTTTCAGCAATTTTCAAAATACTAAAACTACAGAAAATCTGATTGGAAACCTCCGCTGTGTAGACCTAGCAGAGCTGTATCAAATCTGTGTCCTGCTTTATAACAGGGGTCCCCAACTCCAGTCCTCAGGGGCCAACAGGTCATGTTTTATGGCTTTCGTCAGCGCAGCACAGGCGAGGTCCTCAGCGCAGCACAGGCGAGGTCCTCAGCGCAGCACAGGCGAGGTCCTCAGCGCAGCACAGGCGAGGTCCTCAGCGCAGCACAGGCGAGGTCCTCAGCGCAGCACAGGCGAGGTCCTCAGCGCAGCACAGGCGATATCATTATGGTCAGTGCATTCTGTGGGAGATCCTGAAAACATGACCTGTTGGGGGCTTGAGGACAGGAGTTGGGGGAACACTGCTTTAGTTCGATTTCTATACCTACGGCTATACGGTGGAGATCTCGCGTCTCTTTACAGTAACAGATCTAATACCTCAGTCCAGATCTCTACCTCGCTTAGATATCCATCGTATCTGGATGTCTCTGCATCCTTTTGTTTAAACCTCCTAACCCAACATGGCACATTAGTACATCATGGCAATGTTAAGGTGGCATGGAGCAGAGTCTGCTCCATATGTGTTGGGTGCTGGCTGTTGGATACAGCCGATACCCGCTTCAGGGGCCATGCAGAGGAGCTGCATTAAATGTTCTCTCTACAACAATTGGCTTTTAATACATCGAGAACAATAAAGACCACCAAATACATGTCCATTTTGATTTTGCTTTGTTCAGGTGATTTTATCTACTGTGTGTACACAAGCCTCTCTTTGTTACAACCCTTCTCTGTTCTTTCCTCTCTCAAGGCTCGAAGATGCCATTGGACAATGCAGGCTCACTCCATGCAGAGTCTAAGGCCTCGTTCACACGGCTTATTCCCGACGGATTTGTGAGCCGTATTGAGCTCACAAATCCGCCGTGAATAAGGGGCGGGGCGGGGGCGTGGCCGGAGTGCGGCAGGGGCGCCGCTCCCCGGCCCCATAGACTTGCATTATCCACGGCGCGTATTGCACCTGGATAATGTGCATGTCACTTTCTCCCCCCGCGGCGGATTTGCGAGCGGGGAGGAGCAAAGGGAATCCACTGTTCTCTATGAGAGCAGTGGATTACCGTAATGACAGGGACGGATTGGCGCCGTACTGAAGCGCAAATCCGGCGCGGAGTACGGCGCCAATCCGTCCCAAATAAGCCGTGTGAACGAGGCCTAACAGAACGGGTTTGCCGATCACTGCTGTAGAACCAGTGTCGGACTGGGGGGTCTGGGGCCCACAGGGGAGTTGATCTTCGGGGGCCCCCCTTCTGTACATGAAAATATTACCGGCCTCTCGGACATAAACGCGCCCATTTTACCACATAATACAGTGCGCAAAACAGAACTGTATGGTGTAGTACAATAGCAAGTGAGTCACACATATGTCACAGTCTAACATATCATAGACACAGGGCTAAATAGCTCCATCCATATCCCCCTCCACCCGCATACAATATCCCCCTCCACCCGCATACACTATCCCCTCCGCCCGCATACAATATCCCCCTCCACCCACATACAATATCCCCCTCCACCCACATACACTATGCCCCTCCACCCACATACACTATGCCCCTCCACCCACATACAATATCCCCTCCACCCACATACAATATCCCCTCCATGTTTCCCTAGGTCACGCCCCTCACCACCTTCTAAAATAAACACCAGCAAGAAAGTAAAAGTCTAACTCCTATCACAGGGTCAATCAGGGACACATGTACGCTGGCATTATACCGGCGCCGATATAACCTACAACACCGCCATATAGAGGCCACATAGGAGGTCAGAAACCAGCTCAGGTATAACATACAACACTGCCATATAGAGACCACATAGAGGTCAGACACCAGCTCAGGTATAACCTACAACACCGCCATATAGAGACCACATAGAGGTCAGACACCAGCTCAGGTATAACCTACAACACCACCATATAGAGACCACATAGAGGTCAGACACCCGCTCAGGTCACATCACATTACAGTGAATACAGCACTGATCCAATATAGAAGTAACATAACCACTGAAATCAGGTACTCACCGGAGACGTCCTATCTGATGAGTCATTCTCTTCTCTCTTGAGTCGTTCTTATTCCCTTTTCTTCTGCATCAGTTCCACACCGCCATGATGACTTTTCCCGGCCACAGCTCATCCCTGCAGAAATCACACACAAATATCTTAGAATCCCCAATTTTCCAGCACCTCTTTATCTATTCCCACCTCTGTACAAACTTCCCAGTTACAAGCCATAACTTAGAGGCCTGGTATCCTAAGGGGTTGGAGGGTGGGGAGAGGACTATCTCTCTGGAGATAATGCTACAACTATGGGCTGCTGCCCTCTCAATTATCTTACCAGGTAGGTAGACAAGGCCCTAGGTAGGTAGGCAAATAGGCAAGGCCCCAGTCTGTAGGTAGGTGGTTTCTCCCAGTTAGGTAAGCTGTAGGTAGTTAGGGTCCCCTTTATATAGGCTGCAAGCAGTTAGGGACCCCCTTTAGGTAGTATACAGGCAGTTAGGGCTTCCCATGAAGTAGTATACAGGCAGTTAAGGCCTCTTAGGTAGTTCGCAGGCAGTTAGGGGTCTCCTTTAGGTAGTGTGCATGAAGTCAGGGCCCCCCCTTCAGCTACTGTGTAGGTAGTCAGGGCCCCTTTAGTATTTAGGTAGTCAGGGCCCCTTTTGTAGTCAGGGCCCCCCTTTGTCGCCATGCCCCCTTGTTGGGAGGGCCCTTTTGTAGTCAGGGACCCCCTTGTAGTCTGGGACCCCCCCGTTGTAGCCAGGGCCGGCCCCCCCCCCCTTGTAGCCAGGGCCCCCCTTGTAGATAGTTAAAAAAAAAAAAAAAAAAAAAAAAAAAGCCAGCCAGCCACTTACCTGGCTCGGGCTCCTGCTCCGGCCGCCGGCTCCGTACTGGCGCCCTGCATAGGCGGCGCGGTGAAGTGACGTCACCGCGCCGCCTACGTCAGCAGTAGGGGCCTGCGCCCGGCAGGCTGAAGGTCTAGCGTCTTCAGCCTGCCAGGGAGAGCAGCGGAGCGCAGCGCTAGTGGCGCTGTGCTCCGCTGACACCGCGCAGCCCCGGGAGTCGGGGACATTAGTCCCCAACTCCCGGGCCGGTCTCTGGACGCACGGGACGCGGGTCCCGGGCGTCCAGTGACCGGACGGGCCCCGGGGCAGCGGCACTGCCTCCGGGCCCACAGCGGCTCGGGGGGGCCCACCGGGGGATTCCCCGGTCCCCCGGCGGCCCAGTCCGAGCCTGTGTAGAACCACCCATAGCCTCACCAGGAAGGGGGCTTTGGAAACTATGGTGAGACAAACTTTCACGTCCTAGGTTTACACTTAAAACTATAATATCCCCAGCCTCAATAGTTACAGCAAGATAAACTGGTGTGGACTTAAAGATAGGGTCACAGGGTAGCAATAAGATCTGCAGAGTTTTATTAGACCTTTTAATACAACTAAGTTTTCATAACAAATCAAGTTATGTTAAATTTCACTGTGTCATCCAGAACTTCAGGAAGCGCAGCAGCAAGTCAGAGGCACAAGTCACTGGTTACACAAATGTTTAACTCCATGCCCTCCCATTAAGTCATTCCACAAACAGCTACTCATCAATATGGAGGCAAATATTGCAGATGCTCTTTGTACATTTCACCTAGAGACTGTTTTCTTGTCCTGCTTTCTTGAAAGTATTTCACCAGCTCTGATATCGCATCTTCTCTGTATTTTGCAGATCCTGCTTGCGGGTTCATTTCAACTCTGCTGACTTGGGATCTAATGGAAGAGGACAGAGGTTAGTGAAGAGGTAGAGGCATCACATGATGGGGAAACTGGCAGATTGGTAGCATTTACTCATGTCTAGATCCAGGGCCACACACTACGGCAGTGTAGCCAATGTTAGCGACATGATCCTATCTTACATTGATGGCATATTGATAGGGTATGCTCCTTAAAGGGGTTGTCTCGCTACAAAGAATAGCTTTCAAATTGTAGGGAACACAAAATGAAAGACATTTTCCAAATATATTGCTTTGTTCCTCTGTTTTCCTTAAGGAGATACAAGTGAATTTATGACCTCCCTGGCTATTTCAGTTCCCTCAGTAACAGACCTGTAAACAATTCTCTCCCCTGCTGTTTGTTCTATGTGATAGCAGTCAGTGATATCACACAGGTCATGGCAGCCTCTGTGCTGCTGGGCAGTAAAAAGCTGGATTTATCTAAAATCAACAGCTCTGTAATTAGGGCTTTTGTTTGAGGGATCAGATAAAGCCTTCTGCTTGTAGTTTCAGAAGCTTCTGAGCTAATCTGATCTAATTAGCAACTGAAAACAGTGTTGGATACAAGCATGGAGCTGTATGCAAATTAGTCAGTCTGAACCAGGAAGTGACAGAGTATTTCATTCATGCATCCTATGAAACTCTGTAGGGAGACAACTCCTTTAAGACCAATAGGTGCAGGACCAGCATCTCACACTGATAAGATGCCCTTTAACAAAACAAAACCCTTTTAAGCAATGTGTTCTACACCTTCTGTAATATCCCTGTGTACGCAGTCTTAATTTAAGAGCAATACATACCGTATTACATGAAAATTGGAAAATTAGGTGCGAGGGACCCGAGCTCTACAAGGTAAGTTTCAGGTTGTCTACAAAATCTCTACCAAGGTGGTTGTGTTTTCTTTGCACCATCTACACAAAGTATGTGAGCAGGACACTTGGCACCGTTACATAGTGGAAAGTCAAACTTGAGCCTTGCCGTATAAATGAGGGCGCAGTGTCAAACCACCACACATCAAGTAGCATCTCACCCGCTGCAAAGTGCAGCAATACATTACATCCTACATACACTATGGCCAAAAGTACTCAGACACCACTGCCACTCACCCATCCAAACAGTGCAGCAAATCAAGCACAGCGCCATGTAACCTCCATAGACATGCCAATAGTAGGAGTTGTACACAAGAGCTCAAACATCCATGGTCACCCTTCTGATGCCTTAAGTGATGGCTATGTCTGCTCTTCCCGATACACTGGGGAGATCAAGTGCCAAAAGCAGTGTGTGGTGTGCGGCGGATGCAGCTGGATGCGGTGGCATTTGAGGATACTGGAGTTCTTACATGCTCCCATTGTGATATGGTGGATTGAATGGCTAGCTGTGAGCCGTAGGAGAGAATCTTCAATGGGGAACTTGTGAGGTCAGACTGTGGGAGGGAGGGAGGGCTAGCCATAGAGCCTACAGTATTATTAAAATGAGTATGAATATTACATGTAAAAGAGAAGTGGATTATGAATATAGTCTTGAGACAATGCTATACAATGCAGTGGAACATGTATTTAATGGGGCCTGCAGCTCTACTGGAATGAATATGCATATTACATACATGGAAGAACTTTATGGGAAGATAATATGACAGTGGTCTATTGTACAGTGGAGTTTATATTCCCAATGAATATGCATATTAGATATTGAAGAGAAGGGGCTTATGGGAATTGACAAAGATGGCAGTGTGCTGTGTAATGTGACACCTAGTCTGCTTAGTTCATTCTAGGTGAGGCACGCAGTTGCAATAATATGAGAGAAGTGAGACGGAAGCCCATCACAGTCAGGGCTGAGGTGTTTGTTGGTGCAGTGCATTGGCACGGGCAGTACGGCAAGATGGGGCGCAAGCCCGTTATGGAGATGGCGAATTTGACTGAAGGTTGTTGGCTCATGAGAGCATGGTGGCAGCTTCAGCAGGACATGTTACAAGTGTGCGTGCGGAAGGGGGGAGTGGGCTTTATGTGGATTCTCTGATGGCTAATTGGTGAGCACCTGTATGGGGTGTTTACCTAACATGATATAAAAGGAAGTGAGCTCAGACCACATGTGATCGGACCTCTAAGCCTTGATAAAGCCAGGTTAGCTGGTGAAACATGTTGGGGAGGTCAGGCATGACGTTTTAAATTGTGATCTCTCACCTCTGTCTACAAGTGTCACCTGCTGCAGACGGTGTCACAAGGGGGCCTTATTTGTTCTGTGTCTATGAGATTAGGGACTACTGCCCAAGTAGTTGGCTTGGGATCCCTTACTGAAGCTAGTACTTTGCTATAGATATAAGGCTCCCCTGTTAGTAGGTGGGGTTCCACCAGACTTGATAATAGAAAGGGAGTTATTCCCTCTTTCAGAAGCAAAAAGGGTTAAATGAGGATAGATATCAGGTTTTTAAATAGTGTGTATCGAGTTAAAAGTTGGATATAATAAAAGATACGTTTTAGTGTTAAATAGATAGAGAACTAATAGAGTTTAAGTTTGCCTATGGCAAAATAGTAAATATAGTGGTGTGGGGCTGAGCTCATGTTTCATCACAAATTAGGGACAAAGCAGAAAATTTGTTAGAAACTTCATGAAGTGTTTGCATGGTGGAGCAGCTGCGCATAAGGGTCAGTAGGCACAATGCCAGACATTGGCTACAGCAATGTAAAGCACATCACTGAACTCTGGACAAGCCTAATGCCTCGTTCACACGGCTTATTTCAGAACGGATTTGCCACCGTATTTACGATCGTAAATCCGTTTGAAATAAGTTACAGGCCATTTAATATTGGTTTTAATGGGACATACGCGTCGTTCAGACGACATGTATTTACGTGCGGTATCGCCGCCGCGCATTTGTGGCCGCAATACGGCCGGAAAAGCAATTAGCCAGTCAATTATTGTGCTGGATTTTGAGACGGATTCACCCCATTTAATGAATGGGGATTGTAAATCCATCGCGAAATACGTGCCACACTTTTTTCAAACTGATTTGCAACCGATTTCAGAACGTATTTACGTTGGATTTCCAATCGTAAATACGTTCAGAAATAAGCCGTGTGAACATCAACTAAAAGGTTAGCAGCTCAATGCCAGATGTCTGCTGAAATGGTGTAAGGTTGTCACTGGTATTATTAATCACCTCTAATGATCTGGCAACGTGGTAGTCCATGGGTTGTTGCCATGTACCAAAAGGCATCACGCTCACTGTAAAGTTTGACAAATGGTCACGGTAAACACCTGTTTGTACGCACTAACCTCTTCTGGATGACTGCCCTCAAGCCTCTTCTGAGGTGAGCTGGACTCTGGACCTGCTACATAACCTCCAGCAGAGTTTGGCAGTTCTATGGGGACCCAGAAACAAGACAAATTGCAATTCCTGCCCCTCCTAAAATGGCCGCTATGCTTAACAGCTGTCAGCTCTACTCATGACCAGTTACTCCTCTTGATACCCTTACACTCTTGCTTGGTCAAAAATGACTCAGCCATATAAACCTTTTTCTAAGTAGGTGATTTGTTGTTACAGAATTACAAGCAGAACAGAATGTAGTAAAGAAAGGTTTAATACATAAAAATGAAACCGTGTTACAGTTACCAGTATTTGCACAGTAAAACAGGCAGCCCTGCTGCACATAATACACTGAAGTACACATCTCTTGATAACCAGAGTGCCGGGCATGCACAGGTTGCATGGCCCCAGGTGAAGCCAAGCTGGACGTCACAAACCAGCCTTTGGGCTATGTTCACACGGCTTATTGTCAGCGTAATTGCAGGGACGGATTTTGCCCGCAATTACACCGTATGCCGTGCAGCGGGGGCGGGGGGCCCGTCAGCTCGCCGGCTCCATAGACATTCATTTTCCACGGCACGTATCCCGCCGTGATAATTGACATATCACTTTCTCCCCGCGAGCGAGCGGGGAGAGGAGACTGAATCTGTAGTTCTGAGAACTCTGGATTACCGTAAGCTGTGTGAACATCGCCTTATATTACAAAAAACTATGACAAGCTGCACATAACCCTTCAGATAAACAAAAATGTATTAACACCCACATAAGAGACGATGCATAGAGCTAGCACATCAAGCTTAAATGGGTTGTTTCACTACATCCCATTTCCTTGGTTTCAGTTTTGAATTCAGGGATATGTTTAATGACTTCTACTGGCTACCACTGGCCTGCAGTGATGAGCTGCTCAGGACACCAGGTCTGTAGCTATAGCAACCTGAGGAGCTGATGCTGCCCATACAAAAAGGGGATAGCTAGGAATAGGTAGGACACTGGTAATGGACACAATGCAAAATGATTTTTGCAAGATCTTTAACCTAAAAATAAATCCTTATAGTGAGACAACCCTTTTAACCTCTAGACCTATATGGAGAATTACACAGAATAGATCCAACATGAACCACATCAGTAAAGCATCAAACACATCCTATTACAGCCCTCGTCTTCTAGATCTGATCTTTAGAGAACTCCAGGGTCAATTGATGCTCGTTGGTTCATTGGGAGTATGATGAAAAATAGAATTTAGCCTCCTACTTGCCTCACGGTTGGTCTCCACTGCTCCTGGTCTATTCATCCCGACTGAAGCAAGGAACGTTCATTGACGTGATCGCTTCAGCCCATCACAGGCCATAAGTGTCACGTATAGCTGAGATTAGCCGTGTGACTGGCTGGAGCGGTCACCTCAATGAGCATTCAGTGCTTCAGCCAGGATGAACGGACCAGCAGTCGGCAGTGGAGGAGACCGGTAGGTTATCTTCTGTTTTTACTTGTACCCAGACAGACCAACAAACATGAGTAGGTCCCAGACTATTACATCACTTCTACTAGAAAGTAGAATGTTGTAGCCTACTGTCTCACTTGCTGTATTCCTCAATATGAATTTTGTATAACTTTCAATGAGATGTACACCACTGTATTAGGGTCATGTACTTGTCTACCCAGAAATTAATAAGGGTCTTCAACCTCCCAACCCTTAGTTGATGTTTTTCCTACATGTAGTACTCCACTCGTTGCTGCAAGGCGGTGGTGGTGTTGAGGTGGGGTCACCAAGGCAGAGTTCACACTGGGTACTGAGCACTGCTATACACCAGGTGTTTTAGAAATACATGCTAGCTATTAAGTACTTCTAAATCATTAAGTGCCAACCCCATTCACTCTGGTTTTCCCCAGGGAAAACATCAGCTTAGCATAGTGCTATGGTTTTACTGTAATTGTGGACAAAATTTCAGCCATATTGCAGTGCAATTACACAATGTGAATGTAACCCAAATATTGAATAATGTCACGGACCTTGTCTCAAGGTAAAAGGCTTCACTAGTTTCCCTTGTATCCCTATATGTTCCTCATGGACTACAACATACTCGTTGATTCACCCTATTAAAACAAGTTAACTGAAACACTACGTTACAATACCCAATACAGCAAGTCAGTGAAATTCAATAATTACATGTCTATCAAACCAATATTGTCTGTTCTGATACTATACAGTTATATTTACTACTTTCCACACCCAAGTACATCCACACTTCACTGGACTCCCTAATCTATTCTTATTCCTTAGGCAGAAATAATGAACCATATAGACAGTCCTTGACTTAAAGTTGTCCAACTTAGATCTGTCCCATAGACAGAGAGCATGCTGGCACTTGTTGTTCCACTGGAACAACAAGTTCCAGCATGCCACAGCAGCACTAGGTGAAGTCTTAACAGGGGCACAGACCGCAAAACAAAATGTAAAAACCCCTTTCCTGCACTATCCAAAACGGAAAAAGCCTTTTGTACTGGAGTTCAGAAATTTCTGTTCTGACTTCTACAAATTCAACAGAACAAACCTACAGCCCTTATCCTGTTCATAACCTGGGGACTGCCTGTATATCCAAAAAGCCAGGGGTTAATGCAGAGGTAGGGGCTAGAAGGAATAGGTGTACAGGAAGCTGTATCTGAAGGGAGAGATGTATTCCCCAGACACTGGAGCCACTATTGTAGACTGAGGGCTGGCGTTTATGGCCTCCTGTCTCCGAGCACTTGGTCATATATGGCCCCCATACATTAATAAAAATCCATAGCACATGTGTCCCCTACCACCTAAGGCTAAAGGCCAAGGATCAAAGATCATCCCCTGTGCAAACAAAGTTATAAATCGGTAGCGAATAACCTATTGTCCCAGTCACTTTACCCAGTGAAGTGCTCATGTTAACCCAGGTATGCCAAATGGGTAAATCTTCCAAGACCCCAAAACATGGGTCTCCGTTGCAGGGAAAGCAAGGGGGATTATTGTGCCCCTCATCACAAAGTGACTCCACTACTTTTCCTGGTTGGCCAAAAACATATCCTAAGGAGACACCTGTCCCCTCCCTTTATAACAACTTCGCCTTCAAAGCCACATTCTTGCAAATCTTCGTGCCAAAGTGACGCCACTACTTCCCTGGTTGGCCAAAGAACCGATCCTAAGCAGGCACCTGTGTCTGCCCTTTGAAGCTTGTGTGGTCGGTCTCCATCTTTTCCTCTGCGATAAGATGGGAATATGCCTGGCCCCCGATGGGAAGATGCCTGGGCCCTGAGACTTCAGCATCCCCTTGGCTCCTCTGCAGACACCCATCTCAGCTGGCCTTCAGGTTCATCTGTGCGGAGGATAAATAGACTTGAATCAGCCAGTTTTCACACAATAAGTCCATTCACTGCAGTTATTACATATAGTGAGTGTGTGGAGTGGACAAGATTGTCTGGTCTCAGTCACATAAGAGCATTAGGTCAGGACTTGTAGTGTCTGCTAATCCCAGGAACCTCCAAGTCTAAGCAACCACGACTGCCATCACTGCCCCATAACAAAACCAATTTTGACTAAAAGCAAAGCGATTACTACCACAACTTCAATGATTAGTTTGAGCTCAGCACTAAAATTATGGCCAACATTTTCCATAATAAACCTTTAACTCCTACCACCAGGTTGTGTTATGTTCTCCACTCAGGTAATCAGAGGCGGGAAAAAAATGGAAGCCGCTATTAAACCATTGTAGGATAACAAAAGAGGGGACTAAAACTATTAAGAGGTGTACACAATGTTATCAAAATTAACCACCATGTGTGGCTTTTTCCTCTAACCTATTCCTCAGCAGCCAAGGATAGCCTCAAACAATGAATACGATTACATAACTTGAACTGTAAACTGTTCAGAACATGTGAACTATATACCTGGATCAAATTCTACAAATACTTAGTATGAATTCTATCCCTGCACAGTATACTCCAATCACTGACAACCTAACATCGCCTAATACTATTACCAGGACAGTGACACTGCTAGCTCAGTTACATTGGGGCTTTTGGTCTCAAATACCCAGACTGTTCACTAGTCGGTCTAACCTGGCACTAACATACAGGTCTGTCCTACAGCTGCTGGAGTCTTCGGCTATGTTCACACGGCTTAAAATGGGCCGTATTTCGGTCCGTTATTCCGCGCCGGAGTGCGCCATTTACGGGCCGAAAATGGCCCATTCATTACTGTAATTCACAGTTCTCAGAGAACTATGGATTACGTCTCCTCTCCCCGCCCGGCGGGGAGATAATTGACATGTCATTTACTAGCAGCGTATACGAGCCGCTAGCAGTGATCGTCTATGGGCCGGTGACGTGCTGGCCCCCCGCTCGCTCCCCCGCTCCCGCCCACACGGCGTAATTGCGGGGCGAAATTACGCCCCGCAGTTAAGCCGTGTGAATATAGCCTTAGAGCCATAACAAGGTCCCCACCAACTGACTGGGGTCTGTGAGAATAGTGACAACCATCTGAGTGTTAGTTGCAGTTTGTTCCAATTAATGCACCCACCAGGGGACTGGATTCATTTACCTCAAAAGCCGGCATTTCGGAAAAAAAAAAAAAAAAAAAAGCCATGTCTATTCTTGAAATGATCCCACTTTTTTTTTTTAAATAATTTTATTGACACCATGAAACAGTAATATACAAATACAGGATAAACGGTCATCAGTGTCAGTTTCACAATATTTCCCAATAAACCCCCCCCCTACCCCTATGCACATACAGTCTCAACATCTTAGCTAATGTGTCAGAGTCACACGTATCTTATTGGTCTCGGTCGCCTCCAAGAGCAATCTCACCATTCTGCAGCCCTCCCTATCAGTCCACCTTAAGTGGGCTTAGATCTGCCAAGGTTTTAAGTTGGTACCATTTCGTGTCTTTAAAAGGAAGCACAATATTTCTTATATCCTGAAAATGTTAAGAATTTTTCAATAAAGACCCTCCATTTTCTGAAAAACCCGCAAACTCGTTTATTGTTCTCCACCTCCCTTTTATCCAAATTAAGAAACTGTTTGACCAATGCTAGCACCATTTCCATAGCAGGGACATCCTGGTCTAGCAACCGCTTCAGGAGGCACCTCTTTGCAACCAAGAAGATGTGGGTCAATATTGAAAGCTTAGAATCAGTCGGGTTGACATGGAATATCATTGAGTAGAAGGAGAGGTCAATCTCCAAATCCAGGCTACTGCGCAGTAAATTTACTAATTGTTCCCAGAAATCTTGGGATTTTGGGCACGCCCATATGCCGTGATATAAGTCTGCACCCGGGAGCAGACACTTACGGCAAGCCAGTCTGTCCGACACCTTTGGATGCCGAGGGATGTCGAATGCATATATTGCATGGTGCAGTAATTTAAATTGAGATGCTCTCCAATTTTCACAAGCGACAATTTTCCTTATGAGCTGCCAGCCATCTAGGATTTGCACAGGCAAGTCAGGATCCCCAAATTGGCGCACTAACAGGTCACTAAAAAATTGGTGTTTGTCGTTGGGGCCATAGATATTATACACCTCAATCGTCTCTGAATGATTAGCTAAGATGACGCTATGCTCCCTACCTTCCGTATCTCTGCTTTTGTCTATAACTTTATATTGTAGGTTCCTATGCAATAGAGTTATTACTCCCGCTTTAGACTGTTTGGCTGGGGACCCCAAAACTGCACCCACACACAACTTTTTCAGCCTGAAAAAAATCTCTCCCCCAGGTGTCTCCTGGAGTAGAGCAATATAAGCCTTCAGCTGTTTGAGATGTCTAAGCACCATCATTCTTTTATGAGGCGACCGAAGACCTTTCACATTCCATGTGACAATGCGCATAGTAGATATGACTCAAAGAATTTATAGGACTGTAGTGCAATCCTTGAATAACCCCAAAATACCCGGAACTGTGGAACTGTGAAGTAGAAAAGTTTAACCCAACCTTCCCGAAACATTTGAAATGCACATCTTAGACTAGAGGTGGGGAAATTCCCAACTCCTAAGAATGAAGTGCCATGAGACTTCCTTTTTCCGCCATGTCGAATCCTTCCTATGTACCCTCAAATAACAGGCCCCCCCCCCCCCCGTCTTCCACCCCTACCCACCTCTTACACTTTATTTGGGCTTGGGATAAAATAACTTTATGCCCAGGCAAAACCAAAGCCCCCCAATCTGCGCCACACCCACTCAGACAGAATGCAGTTCAATTCAATTTAGAACATAGCACACCAAGTCGAACATTGACTCTGGCCTCGTTCACAGGGCTTATTTCTCCGCGGATTGGCGCCGTAATCCGTGCGGAATTGCGCTGCAGTACCCCAATCCGTCGGAGTAATTACGGTAATCCACTGCTCTCAGAGAACAGGGGGATTCCCATCGCTCCTCACCGCTCGGCGAATCCGCCGCGGGGGGGAGAAAGTGACATGCACATTTACGGCACGTACGCGCCGTAAACAATGCATTGTCTGTGGGGCCGGGGAGCGGCGCTCCCGCCGCGCTCCGTCCCCGCCCCTTAATCACGCCAGATTTGTGAGCGCAATCCGGCTCACAAATCAGTCGGGAATAAGCCGTGTGAACACGGCCTAACTGGACAGTTTTCAAAGAGAAACATTTGTTACTATTAAACCCATGTTAGCCATTCCTGTAAAAGTTAGAACGGCATAATAAGAGAAAACATAACCCTTCATAAAGGATACATCTTGAATTGTCCAGAGCTAGCTCCCTGCAACTCTATCAAAATGTCAAGTGATACCAGAAACGTCCATCTTTTGTCTCTTATGACCACGACGAGTCAGATTCTTGAGTAGAAAGGCCTTTGCGACGTTAACCGTCCATCAGGATCTCTTGTGGGCCCAGACCATCCACTGCTGACTGTGGGTCATGGAAGAGAGGAGGACCCTCAGCTTGAAAGACCTTCAGTGTCGCCAGATAAAGTGCAAATTTTCTTTTTGAGTTATGCAATTCAGAACAAATAGCCGAGAATGCTCTTCTCCTGGTCACCTCTGCAGAGAAATCAGCAAACAGCAAGATCCTGCAACCATGAAGTTCAATCCCTGAGCTCTTGGCTCTATAAGCTGCCAAAATCTCCGCTTTATCTAATAGTCCAGATACTTGCAGATCGCCGGTCTTGGTCTCTCCATCCTCTTGCCATCTGGTCCAGCCGCCTCTTTTCTGCGTTCAGGACCCAAACAATGGGCTCTCTTGACTTTACATCTCCTGAGTATCCCTAGATATTGAGGAATCTCGTTCTCACATAGATTAGTCAGGGCAGAAATAGACAAAGTCTCTGGGACTCCTATTAACTTCAAATTGCTTCTTCTGGACCGGTTTTCCAGGTCATCACATTTCTCCCATAACTTCTGGTTGTCTTTGGCCATTTCCTGGAGCTGGAATTGCAGGTCTTCCACCTTTCTCTGTAGTAAGGATTCTTTCCTCCACGTCGTCTAATCTCTCATGCTGTGCTACAGTCCCCTGGAGGTCTTTCAGAGTAGTGCGAACCATCCTGGTTAAAGAGGCCTGCAGATCTGGCAGGATGACCTTTGCTACCTCGATGGCAATCTGCTTTAATTCTGAAATATTGAATCTTGAAGGCAGCAGATCAGAGTCTCGGACCATCAGGGCTGAGTTGTCTGGAAGTTGGGTTCTATTCTCTTTTAGATCACTAGATGTCGCTGTTTCACCTTTTTGCTGCACTCCTTGTACTAGAGGCCATTTTCAAAAGATATTTGTCCATTTACAGCGAGGGACCTTGTATTTGATGTATAAATGCTATGAGGTTGGTGAACTCCCTAGCTGCTGACTTATACAAATAGCACCTGATAGTCAGTTATCATATAGACAAGCAAGAGTTTGATGTGAGCCCATAAATGTTACAGTCCTGCAGCCAACCAGCATGTAATTAACAAAGAATCAGGTCCAGATATCTGCTCTCTGGTGTGACTAGTATACTTGAGGCCAGGTGTCTCCAAGGCATTCAGGGGCATAGTGCAAGTTTGGCCATGTTACTGCGCAGCAATAGGGACAGTGACTTGTCCAACAGTGGTAATTTATGCTGCACAGTAGGAGATGGTTATAGTATGGGGCATAGATTCAGCCTGGGACCTTACACGCTCTGCCCTCCGTTCATTTTGCCTCCAGAGCGGGCTGGCTCGTTTACATTGCACCTGTGGAGTTCTCCAAGATGGCAGGTGCCATGCGGCTGCCGGCCCTCTGCGCGGCTGCTAGCCGTCTCCCCCGGGTTACCGCTCAGCTCGTGCGCTCCCGATCCTCGCTGCCGCTGTCACGGCATCATCCGGCAGCTTTTCGCCTCCTTCCCGGATCGCTGGCCCCCGGCAGGCGTGTGAGAAGGCGCGAGGGGTGACGGAGCCTCTCCTATATGCGACTCCACATCGTGGCGCCGGAACCGGAAGTGCGATCCCACTTCTGACACCAAGATTTAATATATAAAATTATGTCGATCATACTTTGCTGCAGTCACTAATCTATTTTTGTTCAGTGAAATTGGGAGCCCCACAGTATCATACACCCATCTCTCCAGTGACCCAAAAACAGGTGCCAACACCTGCATGTTCCAGTCCCAGTCAAAGTCAAGTAAAATGCATCACAAACTAGACTTACACAAAGCTGTGATTTAGCTGCCATAATGACAAAACAGTTCACAGTTCTTATGAAATGAATGGTTTTAACTCCTTACATATCAAAGCTGATACTTAGATATCATAGTTTATCAATAGCTTCACTTTAACACTGCAGCATACTGAGAAATGATGGACCCTGCATTAGATTACTTTAATATATGTAGAACAGTTACTAGTTACGTATCTAAACCCAAAGCCTGGGAGAACTTCACAAATCTAAGACTGTGGTGGAAAGTGCCAGTAACAGCCCATGTGGTGGAGAATCTTTCCCCTGTATGGACACTACTGGCCCATTCCACCACAATTACCGATTCCCGGTATATCGGTTTTCTATTTTCCAGACTTTGGGGGATGATATGAAAATGACAGTAATTAAGTTATAGAATATCTAATTCTAAGGGCCTTGTTTTTGTGCTAGTTACTTTATGGGCCCTAAAACTATTTTTTTTAATATGGCTAAATGTACTGAATAGCTAGAAACCCTGAATCCTTTAGTCACCCCAACCCTTGCATCTCCAGGGACTTCAAACTGGTAAAGTAACTGAGTTAAGTTTGAAAAAAAATGGAAACCTGGAGCCTTTCTCCTCCGACAAACTAATCCATGTGATCAGGTCATCCGTAACATGGGGCCATTACAATCTACATGTGAGCTGTGGTCCAGACAAGACACATGGCTGCTTCCATTGCCAAGAGATCATGTGCTGAAGCCAAGATTATCACATAATCTTCAAAAAATTTTTGCTGCAGAATGTGTCACAAGGGGGCCTTATTTGTTGTGTCAATGAGATTAGGGACGACTGCCCAGGTAGTAGGCTTGGGATCCCTTACTGGAGCTAGTAATTTACTATAGAAATAAGGCTCTCCTGTTAATAGGTGGTGCTCCACCAGATTTGATAATAGAAAAGGAGTTATTCCTTCTTTCAGAAGCAAAAAGGGTTAAATGACGAAGTTAGAACTCAGGTTTTTAAATAGTGTGTATAGAGGTTAAGAGTTATACATAATAAGTTACGTTTTAGTGTTTTACGGATAGAGAACGGATAGAGTTTAAGTTTGCCTACGGCAAAATAGTAAATAGAGAAGCCAAGATTAGACTCCAAGATGAATAAAGATCAGAGCCACAAAAAAAACAACACCATCTGAATCTGAGACCCGTGATGTACCCAAATAGTGCTCTAACCTTCAGGTTTGGATCCCAACCAGCTTAGATTCTAAGCCTATGATCTTTAAATTGGAACATCCTGCAGATTTATCCCAATTACTTGGTTTTAGCTCAAGCATCATGTGCCTACATTTAAAATGTTCTGTGCTCCCCCCCCCCCCCACATCAGTTTTACAGACTGAAAGATTCTATAGAAATTCTTACCTGACCAAAAGATCTTGGCATCGAAGATGGAGTCGCTGTCAAAGCATTCATGTCAAGTACAGTGGCGATATGGAAGGACGTGGGTGCTGCCGAAACGTACCAAGCCTGCAGAAACATTGGTGAAAGTTAATGTGGTGCAGCTATCGAACATAACTCTTACTTTCCCTGAATTGTGCCAGCCCATTCGGTCAAGCATTCATTACAAGTGCCATGCCCATTGCCTGCAAGGCCAAAAGTTGCATCTCGTAAAATACTGAAGTTATGGGCAGAAACTGAGCCTTACTTCCTGAAAAGATCTTCACCTTTAGGCAGATGTCAAAACATTCCACCCCAGCCATGAGCTGATCTGGGCACCAACAATCATTAAGCAGAGCCCCGCAAGGAGAGGACAACATCAAAGCCCTGCAGTTATGGCTGGAATTCATTCTTACCTTCTCAGACAAGGAGGGAGCTGCTGGCACAGCATTTGTTAAGAGAAAATTGATGCAGGTAATGCTAGAAAGCACCAAGTCAGGAAACTGCAAACCCAAACCATTAAAACAGGCGATAGCAGAAATGAATCCTTACCTTTACCTAGTCTCAGTAAACTGGCACATGGCTTCATGCAGGTGGGGAAAGGGTTGAAAAAAAACCTTCAGGTACGGATTAAAACCAGCTTTTATTTAGTCATCTGTCCAACTACAACATCCTGACATTATTAATCCTTCTCATCATAAGGTTTTACCCTTCATAATTTAAGTTACAAACCTCACAAAAGCCTCACACAACCATGTGCCTCCATTTCCACAAGAATCAAGATCCCCAACGCATCAATTCCACTTATTCTCTATTTATAAAGTAGTGCAATAATGGGTAGAAAGGAAATCTTAACCTCCCTGAAGATCTGGACATGCATGGAGTTACCAAAGCATTAACAGGAAGTAAAATTGGTACGGATGCTGCCCACATGTGCCAAGCCTTCAGGACCAAAAATTTAATTTAAATTGCAATTAAGTGTTCAAGTCTTAACCTTCCTAAGAAGCTGGCAGAACTGTAGGCATGGACAAAAACACCAAGCTGGAGGCCTTCGGGGGCAAAATATTAACATTTAAAGTTGTGCAATTAAGGGACAAAAAATCATCCTTACCTTTCTCAGATTCTTAATTTAAGCACTAGAGTCAATTAAGATGGTGGACACTGATTGATGTACCAAGTACACAAAGCTAGTTGGACCAAACAATTTAGGTGTAGTAATGTACTGAAGTTAATACTTACCTCTCAAAGGTCTTGACCTGGAAGGGGTTGGGTAGTGTGGTTGCAGAACAAGAGTCTTTAAAGGGGAAGCATTTAAGGGCAGAAATCCTAACCTCAAAGACCTACCCTTATCAGTTGATTGATGCGGGTACTGCCAAGGAGCACCTGGAGGAGTCAGAAATTAGGTTAAAGCAATTATGGGTCAGACTCCATCCTTAGCATTCTCAGATTAACGGGGTTTGGCAGCATCTGCTGCCCGTCTTCCGAACACTGGGTTATAGATTCCCCCAAACATTATAGCAAATTCCTTCCCTACCACCTAACCTGAACCATGTCCTAAAGCTAAAAGGCAAAGAACAGATGTCAGCCCCTGTACAAACAGAACTTTATCAATAACTGGTAATAAACCAAAGTCTATTAAGTAGAAGTCTTATTGTAAACCTTCCTAGACCCCAAAACATGGGTCTGCGTTGCAGGGAAAGCACGGAAGATTATTGTGCCCCTCATCACAAAGTGACTCCACTACTTTCCCTGGTTGGCCAAAGAACAGACCCTAAGCAGGCATCTGTCCCCGCCCTTTGCAACTTTTGCGGTCGGTCTCAGTCTTCCTCTGCAATAAGGAGAGAAGACGCTTGGCCCGGAGAGAAGACGCGTGGCCCGGAGAGATGACGCTTGGCCCGGAGAGAAGACGCTTGGCCCGGAGAGAAGACGCTTGGCCCGGAGAGAAGACGCTTGGCCCGGAGAGAAGACGCTTGGCCCGGAGAGAAGACGCTTGGCCCGGAGAGAAGACGCTTGGCCCGGAGAGAAGACGCTTGGCCCCGGGGAGAAGACGCTTGGCCCGGAGAAAAAGACGCTTGGCCCGGAGAGAAGACGCTTGGCCCGGAGAGAAGACGCTTGGCCCGGAGAGAAGACGCTTGGCCCGGAGAGAAGACGCTTGGCCCGGAGAGAAGACGCTTGGCCGGGGGGGGGGAGAGAAGACGCTTGGCCCGGAGAGAAGACGCTTGGCCCGGAGAGAAGACGCTTGGCCCGGAGAGAAGACGCTTGGCCCGGAGAGAAAGACGCATTGGCCCGGAGAGAAGACGCTTGGGCCCCGGGGAGAAAAACGCTTGGCCGGAGAGAAGACGCTTGGCCCGGAGAGAAGACGCTTGGCCCGGAGAGAAGACGCTTGGCCCCGGGGAGAAGACGCTTGGCCCGGAGAGAAGACGCTTGCCCGGAGAGAAGACGCTTGGCCCGGAGAGGGAAAACGCTTGGCCCGGAGAGAAGAAGACGCTTGGCCCGGAGAGAAGACGCTTGGCCCGGAGAGAAGACGCTTGGCCCGGAGAGAAGACGCTTGGCCCGGAGAGAAGACGCTTGGCCCGGAGCCCCTTTTCTGTAGCAGGTCTGGGGTTTCCTTGCTGGATTTCAGCATCCCCTTGGCTCCTCTGCAGACATCCATCTCAGCTGGTCTTCAGGTTCATTTGTGCCGAGGATAGAGACTTCCATCAGCCAGTGTTCACACAAGAACACCATTCATTGCAGTTATTACCTATATTGAAGGCTGTGTGGTGTGGAGTGTCGATCAGCTAATCCCAGGAACTTTTAGCCACCAAGGCCATCACCACCCCATGACAAAACCAAATTTTGGCTAAAAGCAAAGGGAATATTACCACAACTTCACTCACTTGCCTCAGAGTTCAGCACTAAAAGGATAGCCAGCATAAATGGACTAAACACCAAGTGTACACAACATGATCAAAATTAACTCCGTGGATTTTTCCTCTGACCTCTTCCTCACCAGCCAAGGATGGCCCCTAAATACAACATTTTTAATTTCTGAATTCTATAACCTCTACTCTTAAATGTTCAGAACATCTGGACTATAGAGACTTTGATCCTTTTAGGTCTAAATACTTCATATAAATTCTATCCCTGCATAGTCTACTCCTTTCATGCAATCACCAAGACCGTCACATTTCCAAATATTGTTAGCACAACTACTTGGACACTGCCAGTTCTGTTACATTGTGACTTTTGCTCCAAGTATACTTGCTCTGTCTTAACTACTTGGTTGGACTTGTTTATCACCAACATGCAGGTCTGTCTTAAAGGGAATGTGTCATCAAAAATGACTTATTTAACTCATGTTTTTATGTTAAACACATTTAAGAATTTGTGTTATATTTATTTTTAATTTTCCATATCACTTTCAATATGTTTTTAATAATTCTTAAGTCCTGTAGTTTTCACTTTGGCCACTAGGCCTAATAACAGTCTGACACTTCCTGCCCTATAGATAAAGATTCTCATTTGTCTGTTCATTATTAACACAAGCAGGGTCAAACTGAAAGGAGACCAGTCACAAGAGATAGTCACATCCTCACCCCCCTCCTCCCTGCAGAGTGAATTCTTCCTAGGTCACAGCATTACTAGAAAACTGTCCTAGTCAAGTCTATGGGACAGAAACAGTATTAAGACTGCTATGTGCATGAAGCTGCTGTAAAGTATCTTACTGCTGTTAAAGCTGTGCAAACAAAGCCTAGTGGCCAAAGTGAAAACTGCAAGACTTAATTAAATATTGAAAGTTATATGAAAAAAAAATAACCAAAAATTCTTAAAAAATGTTTAACAAAAACGTGAGTTAAACAATTAATTTTTGATGACACATTCCCTTTAAAGCTGGTTGGGTCTTAAAGCCATAACAAGGACCCCACTGACTGGGGTCTGAGAATCGTGACAACCATTTCAGTGTTAGGTGCACTTTGTGATTCAGACACCCAACAGGGGAGCGGACTTCTGTCCTTTACCACAGAAGTAGGCATTTTTTGGCTAAAAATTAAATTGCCATTTCTCTATAAAGGAGATGTAGAGATTCGTGGACTGATCCTACTTCTGACACCAATTCTAACTGGTAACTAATAACTTGTCCAACACCACCCAGCCACAAAATTTCAACATCTCACACAAGCATCATGTGAAGTGTTGTGTACCCCTTCCACATTTTCACTGAAAGATTCAATTATTCTCACCTGATTTAAAGCCCTTGGCATAGAAGACCAACGTCAAAACATTCATTTGAAGTAAAATGTGACATGGAAGGATGTGGGTGCTGCCAAAATGTAGGAAGCCTGCAGGAAGGGTGAACGTTAATGCGGTGCAGTTTTTGAACAAAGTTTTTACGTTTCTCAAACTGCGACAGAACTTAGAGAATGTTACAAGCTAAAGTGCCCATCGCCTGCAAGGCCAGAAGCTACATCTCGTACAGTGCTGCAGTTATGGGCCAAAACCGATCCTTACATTGAGGCTGATTTCAAAGCATGTCACCTGAGAAAGGAGCATATCTGAGGCCTGCAAGGAGAGGACAAAATCAGAGGCCATGCAGTTATGGGCTGGAATTCATTCTTACCTTGTCAGAGATGGAGGGAGCTGCCGACATCTGCTCAAAGAAAAACCATTGAGATGCAGGTAATGCTAAGAAAAGGGGAACATCTCTCCTTATGGAGCACACCAGTTAAGGTGTGTAGTGTTTTGATTGCCTTTTAGCCCACTACAAAGCATCTGAATATCACAAGGCATTATGGGAAAGGAGCTGGGAAGCTCACTGCGCCCTCTATTGGTTTTAACAAATCCTCAATTTACTTCTGATTCACTGAATCTTTGAGAAGCAAAAAGCAATATTAGTCAAGCCAATATCACTCATCTACATAAGCCATTTCGGGGTTTTGCCCCTCAGTGATTCAGTAGTAAATTGAGGATTTGTAAAAACCAATAGAGGGCGCAGTGAGCTTCCCAGCACCTTTCCTATAATGCCTTGTGATATGCAGGTAATGCTAGACAGAGCCAGATCAGGAATCTGCACAAACCAAACCATTTAAGCAGGATTAAGAGGAAATGATCCTACTTTTTGAAGGTCTGGACATGGATGTTGAATACGGGAGGTCATAGGTTGAGGAAACTGGCATAGTTGGTGTAGGTGGAGGAAAGGGTTAATAAAACCTTCCTAAATAGCTTTTGATCCAAGCACCTTGGTTGATTCATGTAGGCACTGATGAAACCCACCGAGCATAAGGCCTGCAGAAACAAAATTTAAAGGTGAAGCATTTATGGGCAGATACCAATCCTTACCTTCTGAAGATCGTCCCTCATCAGTCACTTGATGTGGTGACTGCCAAGGAGCACCCAGCCTGGAAGATCCCAACATTGGGTTAGAGTAATTATGTGTCAGGATACGTTCGTCTGGGCAGTCTCCCACCTGTTTAGCACAATGACCTGCGAGGGATAATAAGTCTAGCCTGAGACCACACCCTGGGAGAGTTGCTGCTCCTGAGCCAGGAGTGACAGCTCTGCAGCCTCTCCCAACTGCGAGTGTCTCAGGACCAATCGGAGGGCCCGGATGTCGCACCAATCAGCTGCGGGGGCGGTGTCCAGGCAGACCTCTTAAACCTCCTTATTCCCTCCAGGCTTGGCCTGACAAACTGTCACGTCAAGGGAGGTACAGTGGGCCCCGACTGCCACCCAGCCCACTACCGTATTTGGACCCCGGCTTGTTTCTGACTTCTTTTGGCTTACGTTTCTTGGCATATACGTTCCCGTACGTTTACCGACCCGGACTGTTTGACCTTGCGTTTCCCTGATGGCCCTGCACTTAGCAGCATAGGGACTGCCGTCCAGTTGGGGTCTGCCACCTAGGGCAGCACGCCAAGTAGGTAGGGACAGTGGGCTGGGTGGCAGTCAAGGCCCACTGCACCTCCCTTGACGTGACATCATGGGTCAGACTCCATCCTTACCATTCTCCGAGATGGACAAGGAAGGTGATGAAGGCAAAACATTTGTTCTAAGGAAATCAGGTTGATGCAGATTGTTTGATAATACCAGCTAACTTAACACCCTGAACACCTTATTAAACTTAACCTAACAAAGGTTTTTTAAAAATTCCCTCCCCCCACCCCCCCCCTCAGCCCGCCCCCCCCCCCACCCCCCCGCCCCCCCCGCCCCCCCCCCCCCCCCCCCCCCTTCCCCCCCCCCCCCCCCCCCCCCCCCCCCCCCCCCCCCCCCCCCCCCCCCCCCCCCCCCCCCCCCCCCCCCCCCCCCCCCCCCGCCCCCCCCCCCCCCCCCCCCCCCCCCCCCCCCCCCCCCCCCCCCCCCCCCCCCCCCCCCCCCCCCTGCCCCCCCCCCCCCCCCCCGCCCCCCCCCCCCCCGCCCCCCCCCCCCCCCCCCCCCCCCCCCCCCCCGCCCCCCCCCCCCCCCCCCCCCCCCCCCCCCCCCCCCCCCCCCCCCCCCCCCCCCCCCCCCCCCCCCCCCCCCCCCCCCCCCCCCCCCCCCCCCCCCCCCCCCCCCCCCCCCCCCCGGCCCCCCCCCCCCCCCCCCCCCCCCCCCCCCCCCCCCCCCCCCCCCCCCCCCCCCCCCCCCCCCCCCCCCCCCGGCCCCCCCCCCCCAACCCCCCCCCCCCCCCCCCGCCCCCACAAAAAAACCCCCGCCCCCCAACCGCCCCCACACCACACCCCCCCCCCCCCTTTAACCAAGAAAGACACATTTTTTTTGGGGGTGGCCCACCCTGGGGGACCCAAAAAAACCCTTTTAAGGAAAAAACCAAACCCCCTTTTTTTGGGGGGGTGCTTACATTCAGGGAAGGTCCCCCGGGGAAATTTTTGGGCTTGTTCACACGGCGTTTTGGCCTTTTTAGGATCGTTTCTGCCTTGAAAAGGCACGGAAAGCGGACCCCAAAAAGCAGATTGGATACTTTATTTGGGTCCGTTATGAATGTTTTTCACCTGCGTTTTATGCATCCCATTCCCGGTACTTTTCAAGAAAAATCCTTTTCTCTCGTTTCCCCCCTTTTCCCCTTATTCCTGTCTCCCTCACCCGCCGGCCCGCGCCCGCCCCTCACCGCGCGCCCCCCCTCCCTGCGCCCCCCCCTCACCTGCGCGCCCGCCCCTCACCTGCGCGCCCGCCCCTCACCTGCGCGCCCGCCCCTCACCTGCGCGCCCGCCCCTCACCTGCGCGCCCGCCCCTCACCGCCGCTGCCGCCCCTCACCGCCCCTGCCCCCCCACCGCCCCTGCCGCCCCCCCACCCGCGTCCCGCGCTGCCGCCCCCCCCCCTGCGCTCCCGCCGCTGCCGCCCCTCACCTGCGCTCCCCCCGCGCCCCCCCCCACCCGCGCTCCCGCCGCTGCCGCCCCTCCCTGCGCTCCCCCCCCCTGCCCCCCCCCACCCGCGTCCCCCCCGCCCCGCCGCCCCCACCTGCGCTCCCGCCGCGCCGCCCCCCACCTGCGCTCCCCGGCTGCCGCCCCCAACCCCCGTCCCGCCCCTCCGCCCCTCACCCGCGCTCCCGCCCGCCGCCCCCACCTGCGCTCCCGCCCCTGCCGCCCCCCTCGTCCCCGCGCCCCCTCACCCGCGCTCCCGCCGCTGCCCGCCCCCACCTGCGGGTCCCCCCGCGCCCCCCCTCACCTGCGCTCCCGGCTGCCGCCCCCCACCTGCCCCCGCCGCTGCCGCCCCCCCACCCCGTCCATTGCCGCCGAGGCTCACCTGCCTCCATTGCCCCCGAGGGCCCCCGCGCTGCCGCCGCCAGGATCCCGTCCCCCCCCAGTGCGCTTTTCGCATCCGCTTTCAGGATGCAAAACGAGCTGTTCGTACCAGGAGTGTGGGGCGCTTTTGGGGCAAGTGCCAAAAACGGACTCCATTATCTCCCATGGGCGTTCAGTTGCGTAAAACGCAATAAAATTGACATGTCAATTCTTAAAGCGGATGCGAAAAGCGCAGTGCAGAAGTGCTCTCAAAAGCGCATCGTTTGACCCTCCCGTGGGAACAGCGATGCGCTTTTGCCATTCAACTCAATGTTAATCACACTGACAATTGTTAGATCCGTTTTGCGGATCCGTAAAACGGATCACAAAAACGCCGTGTGAACAAGGCCTTAGACTACCTGTAAGAAGTACTGGGTCAGGAGCCTGCAGAGACCAAATAGTTTAAAGGCAGTGTAATTACAGACAAGTTCATCCATACTTTCTTTTAGGAAGGGGACATGGAGGGTGAATAAAGCAAAGAATCTGTGGAAGCTGGCACATGGCGAGTGTTCAATAAAACCTTCAGGTCAGGCTTGATGCCAGTTTTATTTCAATCACATTCTGAAAACCAATCCTACTCATTAGGTTTTACATTTTAAATTACACTCCACTCAACCCAATTGTGCGCCTCCATTGCAAACCGTTCTATATCCCTTAGACCAAATAACCCTTACCTTCCTTACAGGTCTGGACTTGGAAGGATTTGCCTGCAGAGCATTCGTTCAAAGCAAGACTGGCACACTGGATGGTTCAGGGGCTGCCCAAGCACGCTGAGCCTGTGGGACCAACAATTTGGAGAGTTAATTATGAACCCAAATTCATCCTTACCTCAACTCGACACGGCTGTTCTTGCTCTGAGAAACCGGCACATAGGTTGATGTAGGCACTGAAAGCGAAACCTGTGGGAGCAGAACATTATAATTAAGATAAAGCAGTTACGGGCAGAAATTAAGCCTTACCGACTCAAAGATCTTGGCTCACTGATGTGGGTGCTGTAAGGCTATGTTCACACGGCTTAAAATGGGACATATTTCGGTCCGTAATTACGCGCCGTAGTGCGCCAATTACAGCTGGAATATGTCCCAGTCATTACGGTAATCCACAGTTCTCATAGAGAACTATGAATTACGTCTCCTCTCCTGCTCAGCGAATCCGCCACGTGGGGAGATAATAGACATGTGAATTACCAGCGGCGTATACGCGCAGCTGGTAATGAAAGTCTATGGGCCAGCGAGGTGCCGGCCCCCTGCTCCCGCCCCCGTCCACACGGCGTAATTGCAGGACGTAATTACACCCCGCAAATAAGCCGTGTGAACATGGCCTAAGAAGGAAGTTGAGGAGATCATAGGTTAATAAAATCAGCATTTATTATAATTACCCAACTCAAACACTCAAAAGATTGTTGGCCTCATTCGGTAGGTTATGTTCTAAAACCAAACACTAAACCCCTACATCATGTGCCTCCTCCATTTTAAGACTTTCCAGTTTCACCTATTCTGATTTCCACACATTACACCACCTTAAAATTATCTTTAACCTTCCAGACAATGTAATTTAGTCTGATGCCGAAGCTTTTGTTTGGAATTAAAATTGACAAGTGGGATGATGCCCAAAACACCGAGCCCACGGCCTGCAGAACAAAAAGGCTGTGCACTTCCAAAACGGATCTTTATCTTCCCTGAAGACCGTAACAGAGTGTGACATCTACGAAGCATTTCAACCAAGGGCCCTGGTTAACGCAGGCACTGAGGAAGCACCAAGCCTGAGGCCTGCAGGGACAGAATAAAGTTACAACCAGTGCAATTATGGGTCAGAATTCAGTGTTACCTCCTGAGAAGGGAACTGCGGTAATCACCACGATTATTGCGCAGCAGTATACAGCATTAATTGCTGCGCCTTCCTGCACAAAAAAAAACATTTAAAAAACGTATCAAAAATGCACTTTGTGAAAGCACCCTAACTCACTTTCCAAACAGTTTAGGGTAGTGAAAGAAGCTGCTGCTAATAAAGGCAGTTTGATTGGAGCACAGTTAAAACTGCACTAAAACCATACATGCCAACTCTCCCTTTTTTGGCGGGGGGGTCCCGCTATTTGGGGTCCCCTCCCACCCTCCAGGGGGAGTTGGGCATTCCTCCCGCCGCCAGCAGGCGTTGGGGGCCCTTTAAATGGCCGCGGCGCCGGAGTAGCGCTAGTGCGCTACCCCGGCGCCGCCGGGCCGCTCCTACAGGCGGGTTTAGCGGCCGCTGCGCCCGCTTCACCCGCCCAGAGTCTCGCTGTGCAGGGAGGAGGCAGGAGAGATCGTTCCTCTCTCCCTCCTCCCCCTGTATGTCCGGCGGATGTGTGCGCCGCACATACAGGCCAGCGGCGCAGGGGGAAGTGATGCGCGGCTGCAGGGAGTGATGCGCGGCTGCTCTCACTTCCCCCTGCGCCGCTGAGGAGATGTCCAAAGCGGGCGTGCTGCAGGAGCCTGGTGAGGTAAGTGGATTTTATTATTTTATTTTTATTAGCTATATAGGGGGGGGCTTGCCTGGCAACAGAGGGGTCACCTATCTGGCTAACAAAGGGGGGCATCTACCTGCCTGTAAGGGGCACTCCCTGCTTATGGGGGTTACTACCTGGCTATAAGGGCATCTACCTGGCTTTCTTCCAAAGCCGTTATGCAGTTAGGTGGAGTGGGTGTGGCTTTTTGAAGGGGGCGTGGCATACCGAAAAGATGGGCGTGTCCATGCAAATTTTTGCTGCGGCGCGCTACGCGCGCCGCCATCTAAAATCTCCTGCTTTTTCATTTTCAAAAGTTGGCAACTATGACAAACTGCACTGTGTGAAAGCAGCCTAAGGGCTTGTTCACACAGTTTCCACTCCGTGTTACAAGCGCTTGAGGGATTCGTCTTGGGGTCCGCACTGTCTGTCCCCAAGACGGATCCAAAAAATAAGCAGTGAGATTATCACTGCTCGCTGCGCTGAACACGGAGCGCGCGTTCACATGAGAACGCAGCTGGGTGTTTCAATAGCACAGCATGGCTGTCTTGAAAAGAATTGCATGTCAATGGACATGGACCCCAAGACAGAGCCGTGCTGCGCTATTGAAACACACAGCTGCATTCTCTCATGTGAACGCCGCTCCGTGTTCAGCACAGAGAGTAGTGATACTCTCACTGCTAATTGTTTAGATCCGTCTTGGGGACGGACAGTGCGGACCCCAAGATGGATCCCTAAAGCGCTTGTAACACGGAGTGAAAAATCCGTGTGAACAAGCCCTTACATTTATGGTTTAAAGCACATACAGCAGGTTGTGCACTAACCTGTGAGGACCTCTCTTCTGTAGGATACATCACAGGGTTTCCTTGAAGGTGATGGTAGACCCCGAGTTCCATATGGATTTGGTGAAGAACTACATTGAAAAACCCTATGAACTAACTCTTAAAGGGAATAAATAATCAAAAATTACTCATTGTTTAACTCACATTTTTATGTTCAACACACTAAGAATTTTTGATTTTATTTTTTAACTTTCCATATTTTTTAATAATGCTTAAGTCCTGCAGTGTTCATTTTGGCCACTAAGCCTAATAGTCTGACACTTCCTGTTCTGCTGTTTAAGCAGTGCAAACAAGGCCTAGTGGCCAAAGGGAGAACTGCAATACTTAAGAATTATTAAAAAAGTGATATGAAAAATAAAAAAACAAAAACACAAAAATTCCTAAAAGAAAAATGTGTTTAACATAAAAAAGGGACTTAAACAATGACTCATTTTATAATTACACAACCCCTTTAATCTCTTCAGTCCATAGGACTCAGGTTGTCAGCTAACGAACAAGCACAGAAGGACCAGGAGAGTTCAACCATCACAGCAGAGGTCTGGGCAGCTACATTATACACAAAGACAAGGTAATCTGGATACAGGTAGGTACAGGGTATATACACATCAGGCTGTCTACTAACCTGCAGAGATCGTCCTGGGGCAGGCAAGACACAGGTGCAGGAATTAACAGAACACTTCAGGTGCTTTCACACGGTGCGTTTTTGATGCGTTTTTCAATGTTTTTTGTGCAGGAAGGCAATTAATGCTGTATATTGCTACACAAAAATTGCAGTAATTACCGCACCGTGTGAAAGTACCCTTAAGCTCCCAGACCAAGGCTGCACTATTATCACCACCTGTGGTTAAGACACCTTGGAAGGAAAAACCCAACAGCACCACCCATGAAGAAGAAACCTTAGTGGTTACACAACTCAACACCAAATCAGCTCCTGCAAACCTGGTAGAGCCATACATATGGTATCCCCATCAGTCCTCTGGACCCAATCTAATGTGGAGCAACACACAACAGACTCCAACATTCAGGAGACTCACCATGCACCCCCAGGTAAAAAAAAACTGCAAATGGAACGAAAGTAGCCGCCCTAAGGCTTATATATAGGAATGGCATCCCAGCCAGGCTCATAGCGCCCCCCCTGAAGCCTGGAGCCCAGTGATTTATCATTATGGCAATGATCCTTATCACCTGTGCATTCCTTCCCTCACCTAAAGCTTTTCTGCTGGAGAGCAGTCGGGCCCCTGGTGGCCACTCTGGGGTACTGCATGTTGATGGTTCCCTTATAGGATATATTCACATGCTGCAGTGTGGGCTGTAGTGGAAGTCTATGGGAGCTCTCTGGGGAGTCAGCGCACTTATGATTACGTGCTAAATTGATCTCTAGTGTTATCCTATAGGAATACAGGACTGGATACGGGATCTCACTCATCAGGAAAAAGTCCAGAAACCAGGGTTGGATTTCTTTGCTATAAGTGATTTCACTCCCCATAGATTCTGCAACTACATGCGATGATCTGCTGTTTTTGTTTTTCCCATCACAAGACTTGCAATACAAAAAAAAACTACAAATAAACACATTTCAAAAAACACTATGAGGACAATACCTGCCCATACAAAAGCACAATAGGGCTCCATGCACACCTGAATTGATCATCCGTATACGTTAAACGTACGCCAAATGTGCACTGTTTGGCCATGTTTACACGGCTTAATTGCGGGACGTATTTCGCCCCACAATTACGCCGTGTGTACGGGGGCGGGGCGGGAGTTGGGGGAGTGGGGGTGACAGCTAGCCGGCCCCGTAGACATACATCATCCATGGCACGGATACGCCGTGAATAAGTAGCATGTCACTTCTCTCCCCGCTCGCAGGGAGAGAAGACGTAATCCATAGTTCTCTATGAGAACTTTGGATTACCATAATGACCGGGAAGTATCTCGCCCCGTATTTACTGCAGTATGGCGCGAAATACGGGACGAGATACGTCCCAAAATAAGCCATGTGAACATGGCCTTTGGAGCAGACATTTGACATCCGTTTTTCTCTCTTTTTTTCCTAGCTTTCCTATTGGCTGTCACCAGTGTTCCCTGCTATTTGTTTATATATTTGGATCCCTTTTCCATTGACATATATTGTTAAAAAATGAACACCGTAACGTATACTTTTTTGGAAACTTTAAAAAGCGCCGCATTCCCTCGTCCTCAACCCGTTATAATTAAACGTATATTTGACAGAGTGTAAAAACAGACACTAGGCGAATGCACATTGCACCGTCCACCTGTAGGAGTCAATGCACACCTTAAGGCAATGTTCACACGGCTTATTGCCGACGTAATTGCGGGGACGGATTTCGCCCCGCTATTACGCCGGCAGCCGTGCAGCTGGGCGGGGGGCCGGCAGCTCGCCGGCCCCATAGACTGTCATTATCTAAGGCATGTAGGCGCCGTAAATAATTCACATGTCACTTTCTCCCCGCTCGGCGAAGGAGAGACGGAATCCATAGTTCTCTATGAGAACTGTGGATTACCGTAGTTACTGGGACGGATTGGAGCCGTACTGCAGTGCAAATACGGCGCGCAGTACGGCTCCAATCAGCGCCCAAATAAGCCGTGTGAACGTGGCCTAACACATCCGTTCTCCCTTCCCTCATCCGTTCAAAACGACGCTGTGTGCACTGAGCTGACATGAACGCAATAAGGCTCGGTGCACACTGCATCTGACCATCCATTAAAACATGTACGGTATAACGTATAAATTAAACGTATGCCAAATGTGCAGACATTTGACATCCGTTTTTTTCTATTTTTTTAACTTTCCAATTTGCTTTCACCAGTGTCTCTGCAATTTGATTGGGTAGGTTGGTTTATATTTTATGATGGACGCAAACGTTTACAACATGGCCACAAACACTAGGACCCCTTTTCCATTGACATACATTGTAAGAAAACGTATGCTGTAACGTATACTTTTTTTTAAACCTGTAAAAGCGCCGCCCCCACCATCCCAAGTCCTCCCACAATTAAGATTAAACGCATATTTGACAGAAAGTGTAAAAGCAGGCACTATGTCAAAGACATTTCACCCTGACTATAGGAGTCGATGAACAGATTAAAAATCCGTATTTTT
>JAODAL010042806.1:0-34454 GCA_025379985.1 Phyllomedusa bahiana
TTTTAAAAGGCTCGAGATGTGACTTTGTCATTAAAGTCCAATTTTTGACAATCATGGATGTGGACTTTCAGAGATGGGTGCAGTTGTGGGTCCTGCTTGGCTGAGAAGTCACGGGATCGCAGGTCTGGGCCGATTCTATGGGCTCTCTCCACTCTGCAGGGTTGGGGCCCTAAGAGTTCTGGCAGTAGGCACTCACATAAGGAATGTAGATCTCTTGCTGCCACCGACTCTGGGATCCCGATCAGTCGCAGGATGTTGCGGCGAGACCGGTTCTCCAAGTCGTCCACTTTATCTGAGAGCCACTGGTTGTCAGAGCGCAGTTGGGCCAGGGCGCGGTGGGTGGAGTCCAGCTTGTTCTCCAGCTCTAAAACAATCTTTTTTAATGGCATCAGATAGGCGTCTTCTCACCCTGACTTTTAGTGGTCCTGTGGTGCAGCCCACATACTGCACTCTACAGCTATTACAAGATAACAAAAAGCACACACAAAGAGAGTGTATAGTCAAAAATTACCAATATATCTTTATTTATAACATGATTAAAAGAATTCCATAAAATAGAGGCAAACAAACAGACCCCAATAACTGCAGGCACAGAAAAGGTCCTATATGTACATAGTATATTAGATGTAATTGAATTCAGATCCCATGCATATTATTAAGGGCAATATAGTAAGAAAAGTACATCAAAATATGCTAGGTCAGTATATACTAAGCTGCACATGCAGCAAAATAGAAACAACCAATCAATGTAAAACTTTATATACCGATAGTCATAACAGTTCACTCAGTAGCATATACCGTACATACTGTCCACAAGTAAAGTGCAACCTATATCATGGAGACCGGTACCAAATAAGGGCCAATACCCGCACGCGTTTCGCATTCCTCGCTTCTTCAGGGGGTGTTTTACGTTGGCATCCTCATAGTTTAAGTACTGTTATCCTAATGAGCAGACACCTGTGCGCGTTCCCGGCACATGCGCAGTGTTTGAAGGAGCGGCTATCCCATGCCCAACTACCGGCAGTCATGCGCTAATGCGCCGGCGCGAAAGAACGAAGCTTCTGGGCATGCGCACAGCACATCAAGACGCAGAGCGGAGGCAGGCGCCGAAGTCCCCACACAGGAGCATGCGCACATCGCACTCAACTAGTCGTATGTGTCCCGATCTCAAGCATTATACAGGTAAGTATTGCTTAGTATTGACTCAACACATTTGTGACCAAATCTTTGCTGCCATATCGCTTTGAACAAAGAGGCCACAGTATATCAGGTATATCAAGTATATCAAAGCTATTACAAGATATAAGATAGATAACGTACTTGCTATTGCAATTGATGTAATTTTTTATAACATACTATTTAACAGTAACAAAGAAGTGAATTCCTTAGTTTTTTGCGCAAATTTACATGCCGTAAGATTGTAAATGTAAATGTCCGCATTCCATAAAACCCCACGTGTCATTAACCACAAATCATTAGTAGGTACTGAGCTAGAAAATACACTTGGAGATAGTAATGAGTAGTGTTGAGCGAACAGTACAAAGTTCTAGTTTGATTAGAACCTCGAACTTTTGTGAGTTCGGTTCGAAGTTCTTTTCAAACTTGAAGTTAGGAAAAAAATTTGGTTAATTTTTATACTTAAAGGGTGAGGAGAAGCTGGAATTACCACCATAAAAATAATGGATACGGGAAAACTTAGGAGAACATTTGGCTCTAAGAGGACAAAAAAAAATTGAGAAGCTAAAATATTTTTCCTTCAAGGGCTAACAAAAAGATGAGGACAGCTTGCAAGCAGGGGGGTAGCTAAGGGGCAGGGGTACCCGCTGCTACGGGGCCCTGCTTTAGGGGGCCATAACCCCCCTTTGACACTAGGAGTTTTGGGAGACGGTGTTTTAAACAATTACGACCCCCCAAACTGAATTTTGGGCATGATTGTCGAAAATCCAAGCACCGTATAATATTATCCATGTTAGAAGTTAGGTGTTATGTGACCCTGCAATGTCACCAAATAACAGCTTGGGTGGGGGAAAATGCACCACAAACCAAACCCCCTAACTTTGCTGTCTATGGAGGGAAAATGCTACTATTAAGAGAAATTTGTACAACGAAGTGAGTGAAAAGGGTTCACAAGGCAATACAGTGAAATATAAAAAAATATTAAAACCCAAAGGCCCTAAATGTGATTTTGGGGCCGCCATGGGAAAAAAGCCCTTTTTCCCCCCCCACCCACCCCCCGGGATGACAGTTTTTAAAACCTTTCTCGGGGGAAAATTTCTAAAATGTTGGGGGGAAAAACCAAAAGGTGTGGGGGAAAAGGGGGGAAATTGGTTTTTTGGCCGCCCCAAAAAAAAGAAAAAGGGGAAAATTGACGCCCCCCCCCAAAGTTGGAAAAAAGGTAAAATTTGGAGGCCGGAAAAAAACCCCAAAAGTTCAAAAAAGGTGATTGGAGGGCCGCCAAAAATGCAAAATGCTAAAAAAAAACTGAAAATGGTTTTTCAACAGAACTTTACCGAACAAACACAAAAGTTGGGTTCGTTTGAGTTCTAAAATTCGGAAAAATTCTACTAAACTTAACTTTTCTAGAATAGTTCATCAAAAATAGTAAAGACCCAAAATAGGAGCTCGTCTAGAAATAAAACTTATTTTATAAGTAAAAGGGCCTGCATAATTCATTTGTAATAACAAAGGGAAATTCTAGGGCTAAAAATAACTTTTTGCCAAAAAACAATCGAGCGCCCCCCTCTCATTTCATACATTCTCTGGAAAAATGAGAGGGCCTCTGTTTGTTTGCTGGGGGGCAAAAAAGGGAATTTTAGACCTAGACATTTCATACATGTCACCCTATATTATGAAACTGGTGCTGCAACAAGTAGAAAGAGTAATACACTTCTCTGACTTTTTTTTTTTAAAACCATCATGTAAAGAGAGCATCTATCAATTTGCTTGATCTTTTTCTGTGCCATAAGAGATAGATTTGATTGAAATAAGCTCGTTGAGCTAATCCTTTACTGACAGTTTTTTTTCCACTAATTTATAGGTGTGTTCATCCCGAAAACACCTTTTAGCCCGTACCAATTCTCATAGGGAATGTTTTCAATTACTTTGATGCGGATGCCATGGTTCTGCTCTCAATAAAGTTTTCCCGTTCAGTGGTTTTCTGTATGGAGATATGTCACAAACTTGTCTACATGTCCTACCAAGTTTACCATCTAAAAAAATGCACGATATGATCATGTCTTTGTGAGTTTAAACTAAGATTCATCGAGTTGGTACCAATGTACTCAAAAAAATCACGGGCCTGCGCTTCCCTTCCCCCCCCACACACCATCATGTAACTTTGAATTCCGTGAAAAACTTTTTTTAAATTTTCTGGCATAGGGAAAAAGGGAAATTCAAGTATAGATCGATCCTCTTCGGAAGATTGAAAAAAAAAAGGGCCCCAAAGGAGGGGGTAAGGGAAAAACACAGCAACAACTAAGGGAGTGTGATACAGCAGTGTTGTCCCACCCCCTGCACTGCTCGTCTCCTCGCTCCTGGAGGGAAACAGCTCTGCCGGGATTGGGGAAAATTGAGCAACCTTTTTTTTTATTTTTTTAACTAACCTGGCTATTTACTTGGGCATTAATTACAAAAAAGGGCTAGCCTAACACAGATAAAACATAATATTTATTAATAACTCTCTAAAAACCTACAAAACCCTATATTCCCCTACTACTAATACTAGATCCCTACCTATCAAAAAATACAGAGCACCCGTCCCAACAAGGACGACTCCACCGGAACTTCCTGTCTATACCACCCTACAAACACCCCTATACTAAATAGCGACAAATACCCTAATCAGGATCATACAAATGGGGTACACATATCCTATAATCGGGCTTTGTTGGGACATTATAGGTCCAGTTCTGTTGAAACATTATAGATTCGATAATATATCATGTGTTTATGGTTATCGGGAGATTGTTAGCCCAATTATAGATATGTTACCCATTTGTATGATCCGATTAGGTTATTTGTCACTATTAGTATAGGGGTTTGTAGGGTGGATAACAGGAAGTTCCGGTGGAGTCGTCCTTGTTGGGACGTCTCTGTATTTTTTGATAGGGAGGGAACTAGTATTAAATGTTTGGGGAAAATTTGGGTTTTTTTAGGTTTTTAGGGGGGAAATTTTTAAAAAAATTTATTTTTTCTTTTTTAGGGTATCCTTTTTTGTAATTAAATTTTTTTATGATTTTTTTTGGGATCACTGGGCAGTTCTATTTTTTTTTTTGGAAATGGGCCCCCCTTTCCCGAAACTATTAAAAGAAATTTTTGTTATTTTTGGCTATTTACTGGGGGAAAAAAAAACTAACTCAAAAGACTACAGGGGCCCAAAAAAAAACTCCCCCAAAACTACCCGGGGCATAAATCATCTCACAGGGGGGATAAAAACCTTTTATAAAAGACAGAACGATTACCAAAATTTAAAATTTTATACATGTATAATGCTGACCCACCCCAACTGAAAAACTATTACTCAGACTGAATGTCGCTCTGTGGGGCAGCATTTTTAATATAATACGGGCCCACAGATTTTACAAACAGTCATCAGTTTTAAAAAAAAACTGGTTACCCCCATTAAAGATATCCCTAAAAAGACACAGATAAAAAACCACTTTTATTTTTTTTTTTTTTTGTGATTCTAAACAAACCAATCCCCTTTTTTATAACTTTTGCCCCAAATACCTCCCCCCCTGAAAACCCCCATCCCCAATTTGGGCCAAAAATGTTCTTGCCCCAAAAACCCCGGGCCCGGTGGGAAAAAAAGGTTTTGGGACCCCAGGGTGGGAATTTGGAAAGGGGGTATCACAATTTAACCTAAACCATACTTTTGTCAATTGATGTTTGGGGGCCCTCCCACAGTTTTTATTATAGATGAACAAGGGGGAAAAACCGGGGGGAAAAAAAATTTTTTATCTTAAAACGTAGGGGGGGATGTAATGGGGGTTAATTAAAACCATTAGTGTTAAGATTTTTAAATTCATCTTTTACTCATAATTTTTTTTTTTTTTACAAGAGGTACTACCACCAGTCAAAGGGGCACAGCAATGGGAAGCCATTGTGCTCCCACATACGCATACTGGCTCCTGGACTGATAGAAGGACAACCCTCATTTTTTTAAAACCCCGGGTTTAAGTGGCCCCTGAAAAAATTTTCTTTGGGGGGCTACGATAGACCCCTACTTGATATCTGGTCAAAGGGGCTAAACCCTCCTCTTTTATTTTATGCATCCCTTTCCTTTAAAGATGACGGATTGAATTAAAAATTCACGCATTTAATGGAAAAAATAACTTAAAAATTTTTTGGGGACCCTACCCACCCTTCCCCAAATTTTTTTTTGGAAACCAAAATTTGTCCTTCCTGGCAACTTCCCCCCATCCAAACCCCTGAAGGGAAATCCCAAAAAGGAAATAATACCAAACTTGAAAGAACAAAATTGTTCCTCTAAAGGAAGGGGTTTTTAAAAAAACAAAAGCATTTTCCCGAAGTTGAGGAATACCCCCTGATTTACTAAAAAAAAAGCCATTTCCTATTATGGAATAAAAAAAGACAAACTTTAAGGGGGCCCGCCTACTAATGAAAGGGTTTAATCAAAAAGTAATGAGGATTGCAGAAAACTCTTTTATAAAGAAACCAACAAATCAGAGATATTCTTAGGAAAAAAATTTAAAATGTCTTAAAAATTTGAACCAGTTTTTGCACAAATCCCCCCAAAAATCCACAATTAAACCCCTTTTGGCGGGTCAAACAAAGGGTTGACAGATTAATTTTAGTCACTATACCTTTTACCCCTCCATAGAAGAAAAACTATTTCCGAAATTTTATGCAATGAATTTTTACCGTTTGGATCCTGTTTAAAATGTTCCCCTTTGTTAAAAAAAAAATTTTTACTGGGTACTTATACAAAAAAAAACTTAAACGATTTCAGGGGCTTTATTAAAACAAAAATGGGGATTTATTTTTTGCCAAAGTACTTTGTCCAATGAACCTCCTTTGGGAAGACCCAAAAAGAAGTTCATAATAAAAATGAGGGACCACATAGGGGACTTTCTCCATAGTAGAGATACCTCTGCGTCTCATGCTTAAGAATTTCTAATACGATTGTATTGTACGAGCGGGGAGAGGAGGCGTAATTCAAGTCTCCTATAGAACTAGGATAACTGATAATTTCGGCGCACTCTCCCCTATTAAGAGCGCAAAAACGCACGAAATGCGCAGAAAATTACCGTCTATGAGAACTGTGGATTTACCGTAGTTACTGGGAGGATTGGAGCCGTACTGAAGCGCAAATACGGCGCAAATCCTCCCAGAATAAGCCGTGTGAACGAGGCCTTTGACATAAATTAGTCCCTTAATGCTCGGGCTGCATAGTACTATTAGCACATTGTAGCGCTGTGAAATTGGGGTTGCGGTTTTTTGTAACATTCTTGAATGAAGCACATACACATGCACAATGACTCCCTTCAAAAAGCTTGTTCACAATGTATATATTGGCGATGCAATGCTTTGCTGTAATGACACCTTGAGCATCACTCACGTGATGTGATGACATCATAAGCATTGCATGCCAATATAGGAGTTACTATTTGCGCAGTGACCTTTTTTACATAAAGTGCCCTGTAGGCCTGCAGTTCCTTAACAGATACAGTGTGTTCTAATCTGATATGTATATGATGGACTACATTATTCTACTACTTGTCTTACTGATTACTACTGACAAAGCGTTTCAACATTGGTGGTGGCCATTTTTAATATGGGCTACCTTTTGAGTTTGACAATAGTCCAATCACATGACACCTCTAACCACACCCAATCACATGCCATCACATAAGGCCATGCCTCTAACCATGCCAAAGCACTACCAATCATGCACAACTTTTTCCAGCAGAACAGAATTAAAACATCAGTGGTATTGCTACGGACTATGAAGATGTTTTTATACAAAACAATATACTTTACACAGATATGTATATTTTTATGCACATATGCTATAAGATAATTTTCTAGGCATGATAACTCTAAATACAGGTTATACAGTTATCAAATAATACTACTATACAAGGAGCACATTTTTTCACCATATTGTTACTGACTAAAACCAATATACCAAGGCCAATAATACCAAATATACCACTGCACAAACACCAAACCATGACCTTTTATCACCACATGATTGAAAAAAAACACCCTACTGTTCCTGAATATAAACCCTTTCACCTAAGAGGGGTACTTAAACCTCCTGGCCCTATTTTAAAAAATTATTAAAATCCCCCATATAAAAGCACCATTTTTTAAATACGGTATTTTTCCATGGGATAGTCCCCTTGGGCCCCCTTAGGCTTCAGGGCCCGGGGGCAACTCTACCCCTTCACCCTCTATAAAATTTCCCCTGCCATTACAAATATTACTGCCATCTGACCCTAAAAGTGGTAAATACCGTTGAACAAAGAAGTCTACAGGGATAATGTAGCCCTTGAGAAGCGATCCACAAAAGTGCCTCGGGGGGGCGATCGGCCAATGCATTGGGAAATTACTGAACAATGTTGGGATCAGTCTGGGTAGTATGGGATATACGTTGATGAGGTACAGCTTGGGTTTTGGTGGTTTCATTTTTAATTTTTTTTTAAAAACGCGGGCAGGAAGGAATTTTAAAAAAAAAATTTTGCCCACACACTGTAAATTTTGCCAATTATTCCACAGTTAAAAGAATAGTGTTAATACCTATGTTTTTTGACCAGTGCTCTGCCTGTATTTTGGATTTTTGCGAACACATCAATTTTTGTTGTTAATTTTTTAAATGTTTTGGGAATATAAATTTTTTAACCCTTTTACTCTCTGTGCTTTTTTGGGTAATTTTTAAAATTTATAAGTGGTACAGGCAGTTTTCATCCGGACTCAGTAGTGCCAAACTTTTTTTTGATTGAGTCATTCACTTTTCTGCTTCTTTTCCATTCATCTCAGACGGCCTGTAACGGCTGGGGGGTGGATTTCCCTGGGGGAAAAACCCCCGCAAGCGAGGGGGGTAAGCCACCAAGGGAGCGGCAAAAACCCCCGTATTCACCCCAACCCACCCCCCAAGCGGATGGACTTGCTGCGGCTGGAGTCACCAGGCGCTACCCCGACGTACTTTCTTGCAGCGGCAGCCGAGGTGTAGCGGGTACAGAATCGGAGGGGTAGACTATCGGGGATAGGGGGTAAGGCAGGGGGGCGGGGAGAGGTTTGTGCAAAAGCAGCAAAGGTCAGCGGGAAGTTTAGATCGGAAACGAGGCAAGGGTCAGAACACGCAAAACAAGTAAAAAGAAACGCTTTCTCTAGGGGATGAGGGAAAAAAGACCACGAGGGGCACAGGGGGGAGCCCGATAATAGGGGCCGCCGGCATTATCCAATAACCGGGCCTGGCCCTTTAAATCACTGACGGCCAGGCCCTCTGGGGGGTGCGCATCACGCCGCGGCCCGGCAGGGGGGGCAACGGAAAGAGCGTGGGCATTTAGTAGAGCCCGAGGCGTCCACGGCCGCCCTGTGGCCAGGGCGCACCCTCGCTGGCAGGGATCCAGAGGGGCAACAAAGGGGGCACCCCGCCCCCGGGCCGGACCGGGGGCCACTCGAAAAATGGGCCATGATGATTCTTCCACCCAGATCATTTAAAATAGCCAAAACTGACCGATCCACCGAGAAATGCAAGGGGGAATGTCACAGGAGAGATCCTCACCCTTTAAAAAAATATCTAAGAGAAAAGAAAATAGCAGCAACATCCTTCCTTCTGAAAGTCTTTTTTTAATATGCCTTAAAGGGGTTGTCTCACTACATGGCTTCATCGTACCTCATTCCTGTTTTCTTAGTTTCACTTTTAATTCAGGAGCATGTTTACTGGCTTCTACTAGGCTGCAGTAGACTCCAGGTCTGTAGCTATAGCGACCAGCACTGGTAGCCTATCAGGAGAGATTGAACAGGTCTGTAGCTATAGTGACCTGAGGAGCTGATGCAGCCCATACAAAAGGGAAAAATCTCAGAATAGGTAGGACACTGTTAATGGACACATATCGCAAAGTGACTTGTTTTTCCAAGATCTTTAACATAAAAAGCAAACCTTGTAGTGAGACAACCCCTTTAATTCACAGAATAGGTCCCAGCTACTGAATTGGGCATAATAAAAGAAGGTATTTAGAAGGAAGGATGCTGCTACTATTTTCTCCTCTTTTGGACTTTTGTCAGTCATGTCTCTGCAGGATTTACCACACAAACATCTTAGGTTCCCTCAGACTGCACCTCCCTGTCCCCCCATTTCTATACAGACTCCTCATACATAGTGATCCAAGCAATAATAATGATCCCCTTGCTGCTCCACACAGTAATAGTGCCACTAAACAGTTAAAGTGCCCCCAGTTAATCGAAACCGAAGGAACAATATCCAAACCGGGGCCTCCTTTCCTTGAGAACCAAGATTTGCCTTTAAAAACCCTTACCAAGTTTTTAATGAGCCCAGGGGAAGAAGCAACGATACTATCGAAATTTGCCGTGCTCCCCGGCCCTGCCCCACCGAGTATTGACGAGTCAAAGCCGAAGATGTCATCTGCCGCTTTCCAAAAATTTCCGTTAAAGAACTATAATGCAGAAGAAAAGACTGTTTCAACCACATCTTTGAAGGGGGGGCCCCCTTGCCTTTTTTTCCGGACTTATCCAGCGCACATTACCCTTCGCTCCCCCGCTAAAAACCGCTTTTTACCCCTCCGCAATCTCACTGCATTCCATACCGGTGGGGCTTCCCGTTCGCCCTGTGGGTCCGAAAAGGAGAAGAAATGCTCACGACAGACCCAGGGGAAATTCCCATTCCCTTTGGGGCTTTGGATCTTCCTACTGTTCATTTGCCCCTTTTGACGGGTTTACACGTCGGATCCGGGGATCCTGAAAAGACAAGGTTCACAAGGTCGCCACTGCCACGGGAGATCGCAGATACCCACGAAAGTGAAAAGCCAAAGATTTAAGAGACTCTGAGAGACCAGTTCCTCTGTCTCCGAAAAGGAGCATACTTATGCGGGTTTTATCTTTTCTCTTTTTCTCTTTTAAACCCGTTGAATCATCTGTTATGTGATTTGGGGTTTGACTATTGTGGACCCCCGGGCCCGGACTGTTTTTGGTGTTTTAAAAACCCTCCCCCTTTTTCCTTTTCCCACCCCACCCTTTCCCCCCCCAGGGCCCCTTTTTTTTTTTTTTTTTTTCCCTTTTTTCCCCCCCCTTGCTTCCTCCCCTCTTTTCCCTTTCCCCTTTCTTTCCATTTTTTCTTTTATTCAAAGCAAGTTCCCCTTTTAAATTACTATACAACGATTTCCCCACCAAACCTTACTGCCATGTGACACATGGCTTATGCAGAAAATGGGCCCAATGGAAAGGTTATGTCTTGTCACACTGGCCGACTAGGGGTATTGCTCCTATGGTCAAACATTTTTATGATGAGCATGCAGGCCGTTCCATGCATGTGCACCTTTGTCCCCAAAATAGGTTGGGACTTTAGCTCAGGCACTGGCCTTAGCACTTTGATGCGCAAATTTTAGCGTCGTACCTATGGAGTTTTTTTGGGGGAGTTATTTTGAACCCCCTAAGTTTTTTTCGTCTTTTTTTTATTTGTTTTTCGCCAACAAGGAGATTCGGGAATCACGATCCATTCTTTGTTTTTGGGGCTTTTTTTTTCATGTCCATACGACTTTTAAAATCCCCTTCCTTCAATTAAAGGTTTAATATCCCAGAAATTCTCGGTTTTATACAAATGCAAAGGGCTCGCCCCCATATTTTGTTTCTACAGAAACCCCTTCAGTGAGCACACCTTCCACTTTTTCCAAAAAATACTACCCGTCTGGTCCATGTAGAAAAGGGACCCAAAACAAAAAGGATGGCGGGCTAAACAAAAATCCCTCCCACATAAAATTTCTTGAAATCAAACGGGATCCGATGCAAATAATCTTTGTTAATTGTAAAATTCGGGGCACGTCTTACACTACGAAAAAGTTATGCCCCAAAATCAAGGCCAACATCCTTTTTTAGCAGACTTGGGATAACCTAAACCTCTTCGCGAAAGGGAAATTTACCTTTGTGGTGATCAAAACTAGCACTGCCCCCTGTCAGATACCCCTTCAGGGATCCACGATCTCTCGAATAATTAAAAACTTTGAAAGCTATTGCATATATGCAAAAAAAGTATACCTGGCTATCATCATCCCAATAAAGATTATAATAAACTCCCCCCCATAAAGAAAATATCGATTTTACACATATTCCTCCAACATTCCCTACTCCTCCGGGTAAAAAAACATCTATCGATGACATTTTGCACTCGGGCATGCCCCATACATTGCCAACTGAAATTTCCTAATGCCTCTCGAAATCCTTTTCCGGCTCTGAAGAACAAAATGTTAAATGATTCCTATGCCTTGCTGAGCGATAAAAATTTCCCGGCACTTTGTGAACATCATGCAAAAAGGACACTACCCTCCCCGATTTTTTAAAAGGGAACCTTAAAAGCTGCTCAGAGGGGCTCATAAAACATGGGTCGCCTGAAACAGAGGGAGCGGCCCACCTAAAAAACCTTGTGGGGCTGGGGTTACACTCTTTGGACTGGACAAAAAGAAAGGGAAAGCTGTTTTTAGAGAATTGCGCTTGTCAAACATGAAATTCCAGGGCGGAGAAAAAAAATAAACATATAGACAGCTTTTTTGCTCATCTTTTTTTTTATAATGGGGGGGAACAACCCCAATGAGCTTTCCCCGGGCACGAGGGGCTAAAAACGCCCTGTTTTTTTTTTCCCTTAGGAAAAAGGAGGAAAGACGGCCATCTTTCCTCCGGATCCTGGAGGCTTCCGCACAACAAACCAAAAGGGTTTTTATAACCCCCAAACCTTTCCCTTCATCTTCCCAAACCAAAAAAAAAGCAGAATAAATTTTTAAAATTCAGCACACCCAACCTTGATCCGATAATTACTTCATTAGAGGCCCCCTTCTCAATAAGGGAAATAAATCCGATCGCCTCATTGCCAGCAAATAAAGCTCAGGACCAAAGGAAAAACGGCTACATTTTTCAAAAATCTCATATTAAACAAGATACAAAATTGTTCGCCAAACCTTGGACCTAAAGGGTTAACCGTAGGAAAAATCTTATAGGGCCCAATCAAGGGGGTTTTTCCCACCTAACGGTACAACACCCTAAAAACCCTATCGATCATCCAATATATGAGAGAGCGTGGATTGTCAGGAATGTTGCTTTCCCTAGACGCAGAGAAAGCGTTTGATAGAGTTGACTGGTCCTACAGGAGGTGTTAAAAAACATAGGGTTGGGACCTCTGATGCTGCAAAGAGTTATGGCCTTGTATCAGGACCCTCGTGCCCAAATTCGGATCAGTGGCACTCTATCTGCTCCTATCTCGATTTCGCAATGGCACCAGACAGGGTTGCCCCCTCTCCCCAATACTATTTGTTCTGGTTATGGAGCACTTGTTACGGACTATTAGAAATAATCCGGACATTCAAGGTGTCCGCGTGGGGGGGCGCACAACATAAATGTGCCGCATATGCGGACGATCTCCTACTATACATTACCCAACCTCTTACTTCCCTACCTAACCTGATGTCCTCTCTGAAATTATTTGGGGCGCTCTCCAATTTTAAAATAAACTTCACTAAATGCACCGCACTGGGAGTGAATGTAGATGGGAACTTGATAACCTTGCTGCAACAAGGGTTTCTGTTCACCTGAGCTAGGCGGGCCTTTAAGTACTTGGGCATTTATGTCCCGGCGGATCCTCAAGAGGTGGTTGAACTTAATTTCTCTCCCCTCATGAGCATTATCACCGCGGATTTGACGCGATGGAATGCCAGAGAATTTTCCTGGTTAGGAAGAATAAACATAATTAAAATGAACATACTGCCACGTCTCTTATACCTATTACAGGCCATACCTTGTCTCCTACCTAAAACGTTCTTCCAGTCGGTAGATAAAATATTTAGACACTTTATTTGGTCAGGCAGGAAAGCCAGGATCGCGAAGTCAACTCTTATAAAAGAAAGGCAGGATGGCGGTCTGGCTATGCCGGACATAAAGGCCTATTATCTGGCAACAATTGCAGTCCATTTTGTTGATTTCTACCAGCGCTATGCCACGAAGATTTGGGTACAGCTGGAGGAAAGAATCTATAATGCCCCATTATCCAATCTTCCCTGGTTACCACTGTCTTCATTGCCCTTGGGTCTTTTACAGAGACTTCCCTGGGTGGCACAGCACACCATTCTTGCCTGCCCCACTTTTGCCTCGACCGGGGGTCTACTCTCGCCGGGAGGTCCATTGAAGCCCATTGCAGGCAATCTGTCACTAGGACTACACTGCCCCCCTAGTACTACTCCTGATGGGTGTTTCCAATGACCATTGCTGTTTGCTGAAGTGCTGTCCACCCAGGGACTGAAGACTAGGGCAGAGATCAATGAAGTACTACCCTCCTTTTCTCTAACCTGGTTTAGCTACATGCAGATTTCCCATTACTATGCTACCAACAAGGAGATTTTAAAATTTCATAGGCCCTTATCTCCCTTGGAGGTGATATGTACCAGTAGCCCCGTGGGTGCCCATCTTATCTCTAGATTTTATGATCTGATTATCCAGTCATTGTCAAGTTTGAGTCCCACCTATCAAACCAGCTGGGCAGTGGAACTCGGGAGGCCTATTACTGCGGAAGAGTGGCAGACAGCGAATGTGCTGGCCTACAAATCCATAGTGTAGTGTAGATTGCAGGAACTTAATTATAAAATTCTCTCCCGTTGGTATAGGGTACCGACGCTATTGCATGCTATATATCCCCAGGTGCCCAGTTCCTGCTGGAGATGCGGTTCTGCAGAGGGATCCTGGACCCATTTTTGCTGGGCTTGCTCCGCAATCCAGTTCTTCATATAATTGAGCTAGTAACGGGAATTAGGCTGCAACATGACCCAGCAGCGGTTCTGTTACAGATTATTCCTCTGCCTCTCCACGTTCTTAAGGGACACATAATTATTTTTATGCTCTGTTCAGCGCATGGAGGAGATCCGGGCGGACCATAGCCAGACGCAAGACAAGTACTTGGCCACCTGGTCTAGCTGGTTGATCATTTGTGGCTCTGTGGACTATGCTGACTGCATTGATAGTTAGAGTGATGTACCTCCTGCAGGGAGGGGGGGAGGTGACTGGAGTCGTGCTGTTGTCATGTATTGTCCGAGTCCGTTTGCTTGTCAACTCAGGGACCTCCTTGAATACTCTCCTTGGACAGCGCACCCTTGCAGGGTTCTGTCCTTTTCCTCCTCTGTTTGGCGACAGTTCGTGTTTTCTCCTTCTTGTGTTATGTTATTTTTGGTTCTAGCATTTGATGATCACACTTTCAATGTCAATTAATCATATGTACCTCCATAGGCGGTTCCTATATGGTGTAACCAAGCACTCACTGTATCTTTAGCTTTAATGGTAAGATTAGATGATAGGACTTTGCTCGCCTGACCCGGTAGAGAGGAACCCTGGTTACTGTCCTTGCTCATACTAAGCTTGGTGTTATTTCAATGATACTGTTGTCTATAGTGATGGGCATGTCTTAACCTTCTGCATGTACAATTTTGCTGTACATAATGAGACTATTGTTGTTTTCTCAATTTCTGTGATCTGTACCAGTTGTTGGTTTCACAATAAAGCGTTTTTGAATAAGAAAAAAGTGTCCCCAGTTATAACACCCCTTTTTTGCCACCAGTTGTAGTCTTCTTTTATGCACCAATATAGTAGGTAGGTACATGCCCCATATACTAGGTAGCCTCCAATTTAGTTGGGCAGATAGTAGGCAGATCATTCCTATTATATAGGTAGATATCCCTTTAGATAGGTAGATGAGTACCCAAATTGATAGGAGGATAAGTAATCCCCCTATTCGGTAGGTAGACAGGCAGGGCCAGGATGACTGGTAGGCGAAGGTAGGTGATTGCCTAGGGCTCCACTTTATCCCAGGCAGAAAAGGGGGTGAAAGGAGGTATGGAGTTGGCTGAATTTTTCATGGGGGGTACTATATGCCTTATTTGACTAAGGCACCATAATACTTTGCCCCAGTCCTGTAGTCAGGACCCTACCAGGTAGGTAAGTAAGTCTCCATTAGGTAAGTGGAAGCTAAAAGAAAAATGCGGTCCTCGGCGCTCATCTATTCAAACCTCCGAGAGGCATAAAGTATAAAAATAAAGGTTTTTAATCAGAGTAAATACTCATGAAAAAAGCTGTAAAACCTAATAAAAACATAAGTGCATAAAATCACTCACAACGCGTTTCTCGCCGAAACCGGCGCTACCTCAGGAATTGTGATTACAAAAAATGCCGGGAACAGCAGTCATTTAAATGTGTTCCGCACTTCTCATTGGGCGGCGAAGCCAGCCAATGAGATTGCGAGCGACAATAGGCCATGTTAGTCTATGGAGGAGAACTAACCAATCAGTAATAGACATTATAGTTTAAATTGAATAAGGAAAGAACAAGACTGGTTACAGAAAGAAAGGGCGCGGCTCTCTGAACCAATCAGGGAACGAGCTACTCCCCTCCATGTTCCTCTACGGGAGGAGGGAAGAAAGAGAAAGCCGCCAATGTAAAAGGATCAAAAACGAGCCGAGGTACGATGATTAGCTTGAACTATGGCGGCAGTAGTAAACTAGCCAACCGCTCCAGTTACGCTGATGTTGATGTAAAATTAAGGAGCACAAGGATGAGCGCGTCTCGACTCAAATTGCACATAGAGATCTATTGTGTTAATATGATTGGTTGAAACTGGGGGGCTCGTCCTTCCCCATAGAAGTACATGGTATGAGTAACTCGTATCGTGATTGGTCCTTAGAGACGAGCCCCCCTAGTTTCAACCAATCAGATTAATACAATAGATTCCTTTGTGCAATGTGAGTCGAGACGCGCTCATCCTTGTGCTCCTTAATTTTACATCAACATCAGCGCAACTGGAACGGTTGGCTAGTTTACTACTGCCGCCATAGTTCAAGCTAATCATCGTACCTCGGCTCGTTTTTGATCCTTTTACATTGGCGGCTTTCTCTTTCTCCCTCCTCCCGTAGAGGAACATGGAGGAGAATAGCTTGTTCCCTGATTGGTTCAGAGAACCAAGCCCTTTTTGTCTGTAACCAATCTCGTTCTTTCCTCATTCGATTTAAACTGTAATGTCTATTGCTGATTGTATAGTTTCCTTCCATAGACTAACATGGCCTATTGTCGCTTGCAATCTCATTGGCTGGCTTCGCCGTCCAATGAGAAGTGCAGAATACATTTAAATGACTGCTTTTCCCGGCAATTCTTTTAATCACAATTCCTGAGGTAGCGCCGGTTTCGGCGAGAAACGCGTCGTTAGTGATTTTATGTACCTATTTTTTTATTAGGTTTTACAGCCTTTTCATGAGTTTTTACTCTGATTAAAAACCTTTATTTTTAATACTTTGTGCCTCTCAGAGGTTTGAATAGATGAGCGCCGGGGACCGCATAGATGAGCGCCGGGAACTGTTCACGTCCGCTGCCGCATCTTTTTGCTGCTTTGGAGAGGAGTTTCTCGGCTGCCGCTGACGGACCTAGATTGAGTCCTGTATGTGCTTATGAGAGTTGTGCCTCTAGATTAGTCGCACAAATGTATCAGGTGAGCCTGTACCTTATTACTGTACCTCACTAATCACTGATAGACGGACATACTTCACCATAAGGAGCGACCCTTCTGTTTTTTTGTTTTTTTCCATTAGGTACGTAGATAGTTGGGTCCCCTATTAGGTAGGCAAATAAGGCCTCCCCATTCGATATGTATATTGAGCCCTGGGTAATTAGATAAGGATTAAGATAGGTAGGTAAGGCCCAAGTAGTTATGGCACCATCTTTAACAGCGGCCCCTTAAGTTGCAAATAAAAAAAACATCCCTCTGTTCATTCTCTGGCCAAACATTGGACTTCTGTAGCTGGTGCAGGTGGCATAATACAGTGACTCCCATCCCGATGTCTTGTAGGCTGCTTGCCTAAGGCAGCCTGCAGACTTCATCTTTAAACAGCATAGTGTTTAACTATCTGTGCATATCCCAAGGATGCACTGGATTCCTGTGACATGCCTCTGACCGCCCATGACAGTGGGTCAGCCCCTGGAGTCTGGGGTTGTTAAATCGATGGAAGTATGCAAAGACTTTTTATGCTCCTATAAAAGATAAAAAAGTTCCCGCCACGTGATGTGTTGTGCCACAAAATGGCTTTTCTCACCATGCTGTTTTACACAAAGCCAGTTTCAGGCTCACACTTCCTGTGCGTCCACCACTCAAAGGCCCACGTAAACCTGGAGCTCTGTATGTTGTATAAAAACAATAGTTCTTAAATATTGAAGTCTAATATCTTAGTATGAGTATTTATGTAACAAACAGCTACGTTAAGGAATATGGAGCATTGGTTTCAGGTGGGCTTAACCACAAACAGAGAACAATAGCAAGTTGTGAGGGGTCCGAGATTCTCAGTGAGTAAGATAAGTTTTGAACAAATTTCATTAAAATGTTCATTCGTCTTGGAGATAGAGACAATTTTTCCAGGTATCCAGAGAATAGAGCATCCTGTACAATAAAGTATGTGCGGCCCGACCTTTATCTGAGTCGGAGTTTCCATTAGATTCGGTTATAAATAGCATAGAACGCAACAATATATTTTCCATTCAAACGACAGATAGATGACAGAAACCTGATGGACCCCCGTTATAGGGGGTCTGTAGAGCGACATTGGTGTTAGATCCGGCACCACCATAGTTTTCAGTTTTCTGCTCCTATGAAGAGACAGAAGAACAGTAATATCAGCGCAGATGTGAATCAGGCCTAAGATATTAGACTTCAATATTTAGGAACTATTGTTTTTATACAACATACAGAGCTCCAGGTTTACGTGGGCCTTTGAGTGGTGGACGCACAGGAAGTGTGAGCCTGAAGCTGGCTGTGTGTAAAACAGCATGGTGAGAAAAGCAACCCTTCACCTCCCATTTTGTGGCACCATGCTTGGGTGCCCTCCCTGTGGGATACTGAAGTCTGCTCCATCTGCTCCTTTTGCTGGAGGCCTCAAGGAGCATTCCCTCTCCTGCCCTCCCTCTATATGTATGAGATTCTTAGCACCAACTCTACTACTGTATGTGACCTGCATTTTCATCAAATCCCATTGGTAGCCAGTAATGGCGGAGAATGGAAACAGCTGAAGCTGAAGGCCGCTTTGCCTGCTGGGATAGGCTTGCGGCCGGCATATCACTTTGGGTCTCGAGGATTTTTTGATAGTATTATGATGCCTTTAAATAAAATTCTTAAGGGGGTATTCCCATCAGATTAATTAGCTTTAAACACGTAGGCAAATGTTAATAAAGATTGTTACCAAATACATTGCTGTTGTGATTTTTCTTAATTTCAGAGTTCGCTCTTATCTCCTGCTTGTTTACAGAAGGTTTCCTAGGGCGCCAACCACCTCTCTCTGCTCTAAGGCTATATCTATACAAGGTTTATCTAAGGCTATATCTTTACCGTTGTGTTAAAAATACAGAAGAATATGCAACATGTTGTATATTCCGCCAGATTCCGCTCAGATTTGCCGTCGGCCTCATAAATTGAATGTACGGGGGCAACGGCAAATCCGAAAACCAATGGAAAACTGACGGTATTTTGTCATATGCTGTATAGACCTAGCCTAACAACCCTGGCCAGGATAGTAACATCACTCCCTGCTATGTATTATCAGCAGCACAGGAGTTTATTTATCTGTAACAGCTGCAGTAGTGGATCCGCTGTACTATTGCAGGCAATGGTGTAAGCTGCAGGGCATCTTTTCCATTGGGCACACTAGGCAATTGCCCGGGGGGCCCACAAATATAGGGGCCCCAAGTGGTGTATGTATGTCACAGGAATACAAAAAACATACCCTGGATCCTTTGGTTGGCTTTGCTTATTTAACTGTTTGAGTGTTTTTAGGAGGTGCTAAAAGCTAAAAACCATGGTGGAGAAGGGAGCCAATGGCTCCCTGCCCTGCCAATCAGTCTTGTAGGCTGCAGGCTACTGGTGTCCAGATATAAGTGGCGTGATAATATGGGTGTGCTTAAGGAGGCTCGAGTGTGATGTCATGTATTTGGGCAGGGCCCACTTCAGTACTATGCCCAGGGGCCCATAATTCTGTTAAGACAGCTCTGGTAAGCTGCACCAGGGAGCAGAGTCTAAGGGGCAGCTGGTTTTTACCAGAGCCCGCTGCACAGCGGGTTGGACTTGCTGCAGCAAGTAAACCCCCAGGTCATCAGCCCTAGCATGACTTGCCTGCAGTGGTGGCCGAGGAGTGGCATGGTACAGAATCATAAAGCTGGCTCGTAGTCGGGGACAGGCAGGAAGGTTCGTGGTCGGGAAACGTAGCAAAGGGAATGAAACACAGTAGAAAAAATAATGCAATCAAGAATGCTTTCTCTAAGGCTTATAGCCCTGTAGATCCAGCAGGGAAGTGAGGGAGGAGCCCAGAATGTAAAGGGTCAGCACCCGGCAATTAGCCAATTATTGGCGCGCTGGCCCTTTAAAATTCAGAGAGCCAGTACGCACAGTGGCCAGCAGGGGAGCACAGAAAAGCAGGAGCGCCGCAATGTGAGTACCTGCCAGCAGAACAAGCATACCCGCAGCCCGACATGCGGGCCGCAGTGCCACCACCTCCCTGCCGGGGAGAAGGGGCACAGGTGTGCTCACGGTCTGAAATGCGGGCTGTGGAGCTACCCGTAACATTATCTTTGTTACTGAAAAATTTTAGAGCTCTTTAGCCTTGTTCCGTGCCCCATCACCAATGTCCCTCTAACAGGCTCAGCTAGGACAGCAAAGCTGAAAAGTTGGTCACTGCTGCAGAACAACCCACAGCCTAAAGAGGAAGTGGGAGCCTGAAGTTGGCTGTGAAAAGGGGGCTTGGTTAATAACAGCCAGATGGGGAAACCTTTAAGCTATTAACCTTTAACCTCCCGTCTAACAAAATCAAGTCATCAGTAAATAGAAGGTGGAACGTTAGAAGGTCGTGTGTGTTTTCTTCTTTAGCATTAGCGTTATTTCTAGTGTTGAGCGATTATTATCGACAAAGTTGAAATCGGCACGGTATTTACGTTGATCGGATTTTTTAGATCACGTGATAATTTAGGTTAAAATCTGTGCATAATCTATTAATATCGCGCCATTTTTGGCGCTTCCTGTCATTTTGGCGGCCAGCAAATCAGCTTACAGAATAGAGCAGGGTGAGATGTGTGTGCGACGTCATGACTGGGATGTGTATGGTTGCGATTGGCTGGAAAAATCACATGACCTCGTTTTACATAGAACAGCCCTTCCTGTTCATGATCAGTGTCTCTCAGCGTCTCATAGCAGTAGGACGTGTGCTCTGCCTCTATCCAAACAGCTCAGCGAAATTATTTTATTTTTTCACAGAGACAGCTCTACTTTTAGCTGTGATCCTTAGAAGTTAGTTAGATCAGAGATTTGCAGATTTTAGGTAGTTAGGCAGAGAATTTTAAACGAGCATCTACCGCTGTAAAGTCACGGGGGGAAGCGGTGGGGGTGGGGGCCCGCGGGTGAACACAGACAAGCTCTATAAAGTCTATTTGTTAGGTACAAAACTCCACTTTTATTCTCAGTATACATTTCAGATAGGTGTTCTTTTTCAATTTTGCCCATTCCAGCTCTGTTGATATAGCCACCTTGCACTTAAATTTGAATACAGCAATTTTGTAGTCACTACAGGTTGATAGGTGCCAAAAATACCTTTTAATATCCGTATACATTTCAGACAGGTGTTTTTTTCACTTTTGGTCAGTCAAGCTTTGTTGATAGATCTACTTTGCAGTTAAATTTGAATCCAGCAACTTTGTAGTCACCACAGGTTGATAGGTGCCAAAAAATACCTTTTATTATCAGTATACATTTCAGATACGTGTTTTTTTCACTTTGGCGCAGGCAGCTGTGTTGATAGAGCCACCTTGCAGTTAAATTTGAATCCAGCAACTTTGTAGTCACCACAGGTGTACTGATAGGTGCCAAAAATACCTTTTAATATCCGTATACATTTCAGACAGGTGTTTTTTTTCACTTTTGGTCAGTCAAGCTTTGTTGATAGAGCCACCTTGCAGTTAAATTTGAATCCAGCAACTTTGTAGTCACCACAGGTGTACTGATAGGTGCCAAAAATACCTTTTAATATCCGTATACATTTCAGACAGGTGTTTTTTTCACTTTTGGTCAGTCAAGCTTTGTTGATAGATCTACTTTGCAGTTAAATTTGAATACAGCAATTTTGTAGTCACCACAGGTGAATTGATAGGTGCCAAAAAATACCTTTTATTATCCCGTATACATTTCAGACAGGTGTTTTTTTCACTTTGGCGCAGGCCAGCTTTGTTGATAGAGCGACCTTGCAGTTAAATTTGAATCCAGCAATTTTGTTTTGATTTGAGGGATTTGAGAATAGCTGTGATTTGCCGTCTTTTAATAAGAGACTTTCCAAAACTCTTCCATACCTTCTCAAATTTTTATCTTTCTGAACATGGAGCGAAATTCAGGTGGTAAGCGAGCAAAGAGGGGGGTAGCACATGGAGGTAGAGGTACGAGAGAAGGTGCTCCTTCCAGTGCTGGCGACAACACGCATGCCAGCGGATCGTCAGTTGCAGGACCGTCAGGCCTGTCATCGCTGGGTCAGGGCCCTGTGAATCTCAGTAACGAACAGCGTCGCCAATCTGTTCTTCAGTGGTTAATGCAACCTGCATCCAGCAGTCTTACCTCCTCGTCCTCCCAGTCACGGCCCCAAATGTCGTCATCAGCATCATCAGCATCCGTCCAACATGAAGCGAAAGCAGCCCAAATGTCAACTCGTGTACCACTGTGGATAATCCATTTTCTGAAGACCTCTTTGATGACAAAATGCGGTTGGGGTCAGAAGGCATGTTAAAAGATCAAGAGGCCAAAGAGGATGATTTTCTCTGCTCTGACGCCCAGTTACTGATGCCATCAGAGGAGGTGAAGGAAGCCGGTCAATCGGCAAAAATCCCGGGCGGTCGGCAACGCCTTGCAGTCCCTCTTGCTTGTAGCCTGCAGCTCCTGGATGCAGAATGTCAGGACGACGAAGTCACCTGTGTTGATGATGATGATGATGACATTGCGGATCCATCCTGGTCTTTTCCGCAGAATTTGCTTGCGAGCGCTTCATCACTGGACGAGGAGGAAGACGATGGGGTAGTGTCAATACGGGTCCCGCCACAAAAAGGGAGAGGGCGGTCGCAGAAGTCCGCTGATATGATTCCGCCAGCCACGGTCAGCGCAAACCCCGCTCCTCGCTTATCGCCGTCAAAGAAGGCCCAGGACCTCTCAAGCCTGGGCCTTCTTTGAGCAAGCCTCTGATTCACTCAGCGATGTCATATGCCGCCTTTGCCGCAAACGCATAAGTAGAGGCAAGAACCTTAGGCAGGGAGGGGTGTATGTTGTATGTTATCACACTTGAAAAAAAGCAAAATGGTAATAATGTAAAACTATAAATAAAACTTCCCTAAATAAATTCTGTAAACAAATGTCAGTTACCAAAAATATACTAAATGAGAGTCACTGTACAAAATAGCATAGTGCCACTTTGTGATCTGTGGGTCAAACAGGTTTGGGGCTCATGCTGTGGCCCAGGACAGGTATAGTCTATGTCCAGTGAAACTAAAATGGTGGTTGAAAGACTCCTTTTTCCGGCACTTTTTAATGTGGGGGTCATGCAGGTTTGGGGCTCATGCTGTGGCCCAGGACAGGTATAGTCAATGTCCAGTGAAACTAAAATGGTGGTTGAAAGACTCCTTTTTCCGGCACTTTTTAAATGTGGGGGTCATGCAGGTTTGGGGCTCATGCTGCGTTCCAGGACAGGGATATTCAATGTCCAGTTCAAGTAACATGATGGTTCAAATCATACTGCCTTCTGGCACTTTTTTAATTTGTGGGTGATGCAGGTTTAAGGGTCATGCTGTGGTACAAGACAGGGATAGTAAATGGTCTGTGACTTTTTTTCTGTGGCTTTTATAACCTAAGTGTGTTGCCTAAGATGTAGCACGTATCCATTTGACTGTTGTGGATGTTAATTTCAGCTTCTCCAGCCCTGTTTGGGTGTAATAATGAAGGTGTTGTTCCTCTCCCATAGACTTTAATGGTCATCGGTGATAATCTATTATCGACTATCGGATATCTTATTGATAATTGCCGATATCGACTATGGACCCGATGACGATAGTCAACGTAATCGCTCATCACTAGTTATTTCTATTGTAAGAAGGTGCAAGGATCTGTCCTTGACAGTAGATACTGTATGTGTCACGACTTGCCTGGCCTCGGTGATGAGAAAAACCAGTTATTGTTGGTATCAGCAGCAACAGGTTACCGACACATGTTTGTATTAGCAATATGGCTGTGACCTGAGGAAGCTTGTGAAACGCATAGTCCTTGTATTCTTTTATTGTTTTAAATAAATTATGACACTAATCTAGGGGCAAATACCTAAGTGTCATAAATATTTACTTTCTAGTTCCCGTAGCGCTACTTCCCTTCTTGCTATAATAGTATGGCTGCAATGCAGCTTAATCCGGGCCGGTTTTTCCTGGACGGTCAAAGAGCTGGGTGGGATGACTGCTCCCATGTTTCAAATTACATAAAATATTCCACAGCACAAACAGGTTTAGTTGATTTTAAATGCAAAGTATTTATCTTGATTGTATAGTGAAATAAGGTTACATAAATAGGTTACATTGCTTCGTTTCCATACATGTGATAAGGATATGTAGCGACGTGATCACTGAAAAAAACGTTTCAGTTGGCTCAGCAATCTTTTTCAATCGGATCCCCAAAGGATGACAAAAATGCATATACACTGTAATCCTGGTGAAACACCGGGGTACAGACTAGCAGTTGCCCCGGGGCCCTGCGCTTGGGGGGCCCCATGCCCCGGGGCAGTGCTACGCTCCGCTCCCCCCGGGTAATGCCGCCCTGGGCCCGCCGGCAGTGAACGAACATTTCACGGCGGCGGACGCGGAGCTGAGGGGCCCGCGATACGCCTCGAACCCCCAGGCCCCCGGGGCCCGACGTTCGAGGCGCGCTGCCGGAGCAGCAGAGGGGACGACGATCCCTCCCCCCTACTTCCCCTCCGGCCCTCTTATCCGCGGGCGCGCGCCCCGGCTGAGACAAGGTGCAGCGCGGTGCACAAGGGACGTGGACCGAGGTAAGTAAACTATTTCTTATTTACCGCCCTAAGCCGCTGATACCCCCTAAGCTGCCTGTATACCCCTAACCTGCCTTATACCCCCCTAAGCCGCCTGATACCCCTAAGCCCCTGTATACACCCTAACCCTGCCTGTATACCCCAAACCTTTCCTTAATACCCCAAAACCTCCCTGTTTATATCCTAACCTTCCCTGTATCCCCCTAACCTTCCTTTATCCCCCTAAGCTGCCTGTATACCCCTAAACCTGCCGTATACCCCCAAACCTCCTGTATCCCCCTAACCCTTTTCCTGTATACCCCCAACCACCTGTATACCCCCTAAGCCTCCGTATACCCCCTAACCCTGCCTATATACCCCCTAAGCCTGCCATAAATGCCCAGTTTTCCCTTTAACCCCCCACTTGCCTTTTACCCCCTAGCTCCCTTTATACCCCCTTGCTGCCTTTATACCCCCTAGCCTGCCTAAAATAGCCCTCCAGCCGCTTAGATATATATAAATATATATATATATATATATTATATATATATAAAATATATAATATATATATTATTATATAGCCTAAGTCTGCCTTGAATAGCCCATAGCTCCATAAGCCTGTCTCCTATTACCCCTATAGCCCCCTAAAGCTGCCCCCCTTTTAGCCCCCGAAGCCTCCTGTCTACTTATATGAGGGGCCCCAAAGCCCCTAAACCCTACCTATATGGCCCCTATAGCCCACCTAACCCCTGTCTACCGTAGGCTACCTAAACCCCTGCCTGCCTATATGGGCACTCTTTGGTACCTAAAACCTTTCCAATTTGGGGGGGTTACCTTTCTTAAAACCCGCCTGCCTAAAAGGCCCCATATAGCCAGGGGGGCAGGGGCTGGAAAAGTCAGGTTCTAAGTTTTGTGTCTAAATCTGCAGGGACAATTTCGGGGGGAATTTATCATGGGGGCGGTCGGGCCCCATGCAGAAAACAAGGGAAAGACAACACTCCCAAAAGAAATGTCAAATGTGAGTCACAAGATAACTGCACTGTAACACTTATAGTCTGCGGCCTGTGTCACTGGTGTTACCACTATATGGGCACTGTATGGAGGTTAATACTTGCAGACCCGTGTACACTGGTGCTACCCTAAATGGGCACTGTATGGTGGGTTTTATAATTTTTTGCAGAGCCTGTGTACACTGGTATATACCACTTATGGTCTCTAAGGCAGTAAAATTGGTCTTTGTATGATCATAATATGTAGGGTATTATTCAGTCACTAGTGGTCGTAATTTGTGGTCATGTTCGGTGGTATTAACAAGTCCATATGTAGTAGTGTAAATTTGGTATATTTGGTTTTGGTAAGTGGATTTGTTTTGGGGCGTTGATGGTGATATGTATGGGGAGGTATTTGCCCCTTGATTATCAAAAATTTTCTAACAGCATTCCGGTACATGGTCGTGGTCAGGGAGGGAGGGGAGGGGGGGGGGTAGTGGGCCCCATCCAAAAGGTTGCGTTGGGGTCCTGGCTTCTCTAGTTACGCCCCTGACTGTAATGTAAGACAAAAGTGTGGGATGAGAGGAGGAAAGGAAATGGAATAATGCAAAGATAAAGATGAATGAAGAAAGAGGAGATAAAGGACGAGAATGAAAAAAAAACGAAACAGAAAATGAAAAAGACCAGGAAAAGCAAGAGTAAGAAAAAAAAGAAGAAAAAATTAAGAAAGGGAACCATGAACAGGGAAAAAAAGGAAATATGAAAATAGATAGGAAATGTAGTTTATAAGAAAGTAATAGTGCGGTAAATAAGGTGAGATGGAATAACAAAAGAGATAGGTAGCTAGGAGAACAAGCACATGAATGAAATGGACCAAAGAGAAAAGCATGTAGGTATAGAAAAACTTAGAGTCAAGTAAATAAGAGTGGGTCAAGGTGTGATGCTTACCAAAGGGATGCAGGCTAAAAGGTTCCAGTATGGAATAGGTGAGGAAAAGAAAAATGGAGTATGGATAAGAGAATATGCTCATGAGAGTGAGAATAATACATAATGGGCACTATAGCAAGAGCTTACCACTGCTTGACCGTCCAGGAGGATATGCTAGAAAAGAAAAGTGAGACCTAATCTAGACGTGCATAGAATTGTGAAAATAGGGACAGAGACTGATGTGAAAAGAACACTACTGTACCTGATAGAGAAAACCGCTGCGAGCGGTTGAAGGCGGAGGCAAGGAAAATGGTCAGCGTGGAAGAGCGCGGGGAGGCGATTAATAAAGCCGTGGGCGCAGCAGCAGGGACGGAGGTGCAGGAAGTGGAAAGTACGCAGGCATGGGGATCGTAGGTGCCGGCAAGATACAGAGCGCATGCGCATGAGAGCGGCGCTGGAGGTGGATGGAAGAAATGGAAAACAAATATAGAAAAAAACGATGTACGAGGAAGATGACTAGACTGGAGAGAAGGAGAAGGACGGAGAGCCTCCATGAAAAGAAACAAGAGAAGGGAGGGCAAAGTATAGAGAAATAGGGCGACATGTATGAACGGGGCTGCGCCAAATCTTTTCAGCCCGACATCTAGTGCAGCTCTGTTCATACATGTTTAAAGGGGTTGTCTCGCTACAGAGAATAGCTTTCAACATTTAGGGAACACTAAATAAAGATGTTTTCCAAATATATTGCTTTGTTAATTTTTTTTGTTAAGCAGCTACAAATTATTTTATCACCTTCTGTGTTCTCTCTGGTTCCCCAAGTGACCGACATGTGTACTGTACTGACTATCTGATAGCAGGGAGTGAAGTTATCACACAGGTCTCAGCAGCTCACAACTTCAGACAGTGAGAGCTTGTTTGTTATCTGATCTTTCAGACAAAAGCCAGTAATTACTGCTGTTTACTTTCCTCAGAAGCTTCTCATCGGACCTGACAGCTATGAGATTTATCTCAATTATCACGAGAGTCTGATTACTGGAAGCAAATATGCTAATTACAGACAGCTTGACCAGAAAGTGACAGAGCAAAGCAGCATTATTTCATTCATGCATCCTATGAAACTTTGAGATGAGACAACCCCTTTAAATCTCCTGCATGCCACTATCAGGCGCATTACATAGCGGGGGTGTGGAGGAGGCAGGGTGCACTAGATTTATAGCTTCGCTACAGCATTTCTAGGTGCAATACTGCTAGAACAGGTAGAGCACTTCCAAAGTGGTTTACCTGAGCCAGAAATGTCATCTCAGCACTAGAATGCGCCTGATATACGACCCGCTGTAGAGCAGGTTCATAAATCAGGCGCATTCTATGCCATTATTATGCGCATGAAATTTGGCGTTCAGATGCCAAATTTCATGCATGTCGCCCATAATGTCCACATGGTACAAATATACCTCAGGGCTCAAAAGGTACAGAAAAGACACAAGTTCCGGACGCATAGTGGAATATACAGCATAAGCATAAGGCATGAAAGTGAATAAATCATAGAAAAATACATTAATGTATGTATCCAATAACATATGACAATAATCATAAATACGAAGTAGCATACAAATAGATCCATATCATTTATAATCGGAAGGGGAAATATACTTAGGAAAATACATGCATGAATAACGCTTACATAAAGAATGTTCTTTCTTATGGACATTAATATACATGACAATGCCATATCAATGACTAGGGAAGACTAGATGAATGTATAGCTGCTCACATGTTTCTATGTCTAGACCTGGGTTTGTGTGGCCTATGTGTAGTACAGGAGTAGGTGGTATGGTATAATACAATGGTTAAAAATGTTTAATAATGGTTTTTAATAATTGCACTGTTTTCTGCTATGATTGCACTAAGAATGTTCTAGAACACCTGTGTTCAGCTAATACACACATTCTGTACATGGCTGTAGTTTATTTATAGACATGTTGTTTTGCAGAAATGTAACCAGCTGCAGTCACTCAAGATTTTGGTGTGAAAAACCATGACAACACAGGGTGGGAGTAGATTAGGAGGTTATATAAATTCAGGTAAACTTAGTTTCAGGGTCTTCTTCTGAGTCTTTTTTCCATTGGGTCCACTGATGTCCAGCTTCAGGGTATAGGTGTGTCTTTATCTGCAGCTGTCAGGGATGCACTCCATCTTGCCTTCCTGACAGGGGCTGTGCTGCCTCTGGGCTCGGATGTCAGCTTTAACCTTTTATTCCCTGGCTGCATGTTAGTGGAGCAATAGAGAGGTACCCACGCAAGGGACTTGGTTTAGGAACATCACCCTGCCTTGGTGCACAGAGTGGCTGCAACTGTGAGAAATGTGCTGTAAGCATGAATGCTGACCACTGCCATGCATTGTACATCTTGCCTGGTGAAGTAAAGAGGCCTAAGATGATTTGAAACCATTAGCCCTTTGTCTCCTGCCTGCTTATTCTGCACCGCACATCATGGGCACCTCATACACCATATACAGCTGGCAGTTGAGGGAAAGACCACCTACAGAGTGTACTCCAGGGAAAACCAACTATCCACCTCATCATCTGACAGTGAGATCCCCCTTCTTCACTGGTGCTAAGCCGAGGACGGCATGAGAGGTGTGGTTGATGAGAGCATTATCCACCATGACCAGAGTAACAGCCCCTGAGCTGTGGCTACCTTTGCTTCCAGTCCCCTCCTCTGCCCCTCTATGTGCCCACGATCACGATGTAAGCCTGAAAAGTCAGGTGAGCTGGGCGGGGAGGGGGTGTGATTCCCAGTCAGAAGTGTGTTTGACTGTGCTTAGGCAGGCATAACAGTTGCTGCAGAAATCCTGCGTTGTGGCTACATTCCCCTGTTCCTGGAACAGAAACTTTTTTGGACAAGAGACTGCGAGTTGTCCGGCACGGACTGTGTAACCCTGTTTCTGTTTCTTCCTGGCTGAAGTTAAACCCCATGTTTTGTTTTCTGTTTGGTGACAGCTAAAATAAAAGTCAAGATGTTAAACGGATACCAAGGACTCGTTTTTTGCCACATGTACAGCGCAACTGGCAGGCACAGTAGTCCGGGTGGAAATACGTCGGTAGGGTTTTTGTTGTCCAGCAGTCTGCCATAGGAAAATTCCAGCACATACCCAAAAGTGTACGTAGCACAATATTGAATAAGTGAATAAAACCAAATACTTCCCCAGGTGCATTGTAATTAGAAATGTTCAGTTTTGGCCACAGGGTGTATAGGCCTGTGTCCCAATATTTCCTAAGTGCATAAGACAAGGCATTATGGGAAAGGAGCTGAGAAGCTACAAGCCTCTATTAGGATGAACAAACTCATTATGCTTTTGACCCACTGGGTCTTGAGAAGGAAATAAGGATATTTAGCCAAGCCAGTATCTTTCATCTGCACGCAGCTGTTTCGGGATGTTTGTCCCTCGTCAGTGCAAAGCTTGTTACATCCTATAGAGGGTGATTGAGCTTCTCATCTCCTTTCCCATAATACCTTGTGATATGCAGATGCTTAGTAGAGGGCCAAAAAGGCATTTCAAACTCTACACTCCATTTGGTGACCCTCATATGCCCAAAGAGATGTTCCCTCTTTCTGAGCCCTCATTGCCCTCTCATCACAGCCAAGCCAGTATTGCCTCCTGCTCTGCCTGTCGATGAGGGACAAAACATTCCTGAAACATAGCTGTATGCAGAATTGGAGAAGAACTGGCTTGGCTAAATATCCTTTTTGCTTTCTCAAGACCCTGTGGGTCAAAAGCGAATTGAGGATTTGTTAATTCCTCATTGGGGAGTTTTGAGCCTTCCCAGCTCCTTTCCCATAATGCCTTGTGATATGCAGATGCTTAGTAGAGGGCAAAAAGGCAATTCAAACTCTACACACCATTTGGTGCTCTCCTCGCCTCACGGAGAGATGTTCCCCTTTCTAAGTGCATAAGCTAAGTCTCCCTCCCGTAATAAGCTGAGTCTGGTGACTTCACCTTTAAAAAACTGTATTTCAGCCCCAGATTCAAAACAAAAGCATTCATTAACTTCTTCACAGACTTGATTCTCTTCAACGATGGTAGCGCAAAAGTGGGTTATGAGCGCCCATGTTTTATCACCTAGCTGTCACGCACCATTGCTCACACGCAATCCCACACATGTATGGCGTCTCTCCCTACTAGGTGTGCCTCTTACTATATTCTTTGTGTTTGAATTTAGTACTTCACCAGGTGATCACCCCCTGGGCCCTGATGATATCACCATTAGGCCCTGTTCACACGACGGGATTTGGCTCCTGCGTGTTATGGCGCAGGTTTCCGACGCGGTTTCCTCGGCCATAACCGCGGCACAAATCGACGGTCTTGTTTATTAACATGGCCAAACCGCGCGTGTGTGAAGAACTCTCCTGTCAATTCCTCTGCGGCATGGCGGTTCCGTCACTCGGTGGCTGCTGCCGCGGGCTGTCGCGAGGGTGTCGCCCTGTGGGTGGTGGTGCAGCGGCTGGGACGCGGCTCGCACGCTGGTTTGCCCCTGCTATTAATTTGCCTAGGGGCAAATGAAGCCTATTACCAAATACATGGCTGTGTTGATTTTTCTTTGTTCAAGAGATAAAGAAGATTGTATCTACTGCTAGTGTACACACCTTTCTCTAGATTACTGTCCACCTCTCTCTGCTCTTTCTTACTTCTTTCTTGCTCAGGTACTCGTTAGCGCTGTTGAAAGTACACGCTTGCAAGCGCATACTTTCAACGCGAGGCAGCTTACTGACTTCTATACACTTCTATTTCTCGACACGTAAGCGTCTTAAAGAAGTGACAGATCACTTCAATGATCATAAAATCAGCATCCTCTGAATGATGACGATGATTTGACACAGCACTCAATAAATGATTTTACCATATTTGAGGTCATCAGACTTTGGCGCAAAACGCGGTGAAGGTTGCCACAATATGTTGTGTTGACATACCCTTAAAGGGGTTTTGCCACAATCTCATTTCATTCATCCTGTATAAGACTACTTCTCAGCTCTGTGTGCAGGAGGGTGGAGTCGTTGTGTGGTTTGTTTGAGTTGCGTATCACCCGGTGACAGCAGAATGACATCACAGGCCTTTCCTCTCTGTAGTCAAAGAAAGGTCTGTTTATATAGAAGCATTGTGAGTAGCTGAGGAGGTAGAAGAGTTTTTGCTCCAAGCCACATGGGTCCTAAGGTTCAAATTCTGCAAGAAGCCAAACTGTGTTTTGTTTTTTTTATTTCTCTTTCATCAATGCCAGACATCATTGTGAGGTTTCTTTTTATGTAATTTGCACTGTCTTGTACTAATTACTAAGAGGCACAGAGGACGGGAGTTCGTAGCCTAGAGTGACGCACCTGGGGATTGAACATCAGTATCTGCCTGAGAGGAGAGGTGATGTTGAAGATGTCGCGACAGGGACTGAGAAGCTCTCACGGCCCTGGTCGTATCCCCTGGAGACGAGGCTGTAAACAATGGATCACTGAAAGGAGCAGGCGCTTAGACAAACAGTGCAGAATTTTTAATAATAATTGAATGAGGTGAACATTTTAGTTATTTCATTGCAAGCTTCCCACGTCAATTTTACTTTGTGGCAAAACCCCTTTAAAAGGGTTTGCTACAAAGGCATTTCATGCTTCGTTGTCCTGCTTCAGCTTTCAGTGAGTTCACCAGGGGTGTGTATGATTTGTTTGAACTGCCACATATGACACATCAGGCTGACCATCACCAAGCCTTCTCCCCACATGTGTTCTCACTGTAGTCAAGCAACAGGTCACTCTTGTTAGAACGAGCATGTGAGAGCACCTACAATTGCGGAGTGCGTTGAACTTGCTACCTCTCAGCTTTAGGAGTCCTATTTCTCCACAAATCCCTGCAGGAACAAAACATTGATTTTTTTTTCAGTGCACATTACCTGAATGAGATTTCTTTTTTCCTTTTATTTATGTTTGCCTGTTTGCACTAATTAAATAAGGAATATCAGAGGAGGAGTAGGATGACAAAAACTGGGGTTTCCTAATATTCCTCTTTATTCCCCTTTATAACAATCAATCAGCAGTGAGTGGAGTGTGATTACTTAGGCAGGTAAAGAGACTGCAAGTAGCTTGCCTGAGAGGAGGAGATGATGTGCTTGAGCATGTGTGGCCAGGAATGAGTAGATAGCTCTATCACTGATAGTATCTCCTAGTGTTGAGCTGATACAATATATTAATGCAAGTCTATGGGGGTCGGCGAGGCGCGCGCGCCGCCCGCGCCCCCGCCCCGCCCTTATTCAGCCGTATTGGGCGGATCCGTTGTTCCCGCAATTACGGCTTGAATAAGCCATGTTAACACGTCTGTAGAGCTCTGTAGCCTTGAACACTGCTATTTACAAACCTCCAGCAGCCATGTCAATGTAATAGAATCAACTAGGAATAAGGCTATGTTCCCACGGCACGGTTTTGTCAGCCGGTTTTTCAGCCGGTTTTCGGTTTTGAAAACCGGCTGATATACTTTATCACAGACCTTAATGGAAAATCTGCCCGGCGGGTCTGAAAGACATAGAAACTGTTCATTCTTATGTCCGGGTTTTTGGACGGGAGATGAAATTTGTCTATGTAAAGAGGGGAGGAGTCTTTTTTATCCGACTAAACCGACTCGGTGTATTTGTGACTGTGCACGTGTAAAAGGGACTAACAGAGGATGATATGGCTTGTATTCACTGCATTTATAGCCGCACAAGCCTGACCAGGATAGTGTGAGTCTCGAAGCCTGGCTGTGGATTTGTGAAAACAACCCTTATTAATGGGTTTTGGTCTGGCGGTCGATTTGTGCTCGAGTAAGGGTCAATAAGGGTTACCTGGTTACTTTAGAGTTTTTAGATTTTCCTGAAGGAGACATCTGAAGAGAAGAATACTTTGTCCTCGATACAACCACATCTGATATTACTATCCAACCCCCTGACCAAGTTAGCTCTGATAATCTTGTAGGCACATGTTCATTAAACGTCTCGGACTAAACCTCAATCTTTGGTTGATTATTTCAGTCCTGATCTTATATCAGATTGTGTAAATAAGTGCAAAGTTTATTATTAACCACAGACTGAAATCCAAGCAAGTTAATGAATCATATCAAATGGAAAGTCCTGGCACCTTGGTAATGGAAACACACGGTGGGTGTGATGATTTATAACTGGGAATGGAGTTTTATTATTCTATCATCTATTAAGGGTGGATTCAGACACCTGTAGAAACCATTACTGCAGCCCTAAGACCTACACACCCCAAACTTACTGAAGCCACCTTAGATTACTTGAAGATTCACTACAGAAGAACTATTGGGAAGGGAGTCTGGGTCCCGCAGCCGTAATACAAAACTGTTGTCTGAAACAGACCGTATAATGTGACCCGTGTAGGTGATACTTCACAGGATTATTTTGTAATTGCTATACTCATAAGAAACACTTTACCGTCTACTGTAAAACTGTAACCCTGGGAAAATAAAGCAAGAGCCAATAGAAGGTAAAGTAGCCTTCACCTCTACTCGTGTCACAGTGACATGCCCAAAGCTGCACAGATGATACACATAGGGGTAAATAAGAGCTATAGTAATGATAGTTGTTGAACAAGTATATACAGTTATAATCAGGTTTAGACTGGCCCAGAGGAGAACAGGGCCCCGGGCATGGCTGACCCGAAGTATAATTTAAACTGCATATACATCCCTGGGAGACATAGGACGGCAGAGAGGAAGAGACAAGTACAGTAGCTGTGGGGTGGGCCCCAAGAATCAACTCCACTGGTGAACACCAAGAATCGACCCCACTGGTGGGCCCCAAGAATCAACTCCACTGGTGGGCCCCAAAAATCAACTCCACTGGTGGGCCCCAGAATCAACTCCACTGGTGGGCTCCAAGAATCAACTCCACTGGTGGGCCCCAAGAATCAACCCCTCTTGTGAACACCCAGAAGAAAGTCGACTGGTGGGCTCCCAAAAATCAAACTCACTGGTGGGCCCCCAAGAATTTAAGTCCAAATGGTGGGCCCAAGAATCAACTCCCCTGGTGGGCCCCCCAAAAATTTACTCCATGGCGGGACCCCAAGAATAACTCCCTTGGTGGGGCCCCAAAAAATTAACTCCATGGTGGGCCCCAAAAAACAACTCACTGGTGAGCCCCCAAAAATCAACTCCACTGGTGGGCCCCAAGAATCAACCCCCCTTGTGAAACCCAGAAGAAGTCCAACTGGTGGGCCCTCCC